>JAJHZJ010000589.1:3799654-4101927 GCA_023548195.1 Bettongia penicillata ogilbyi
AACCACTCCAGTAACTTTGCTCAGAAACCCCAAATGGTGTCATCAAGAGTCAGACAAAACTGAACAACAACAGCTACGATGAAGGTGACATCCTTATGAATACAGTTCCTTTAGGGAAAGGCCTGTTTTCAGTTTTTTCTTGGTATCTCTAAGGCCCAGTACAGTTGATGGCACACAGTTGATGTTAGCTAAAAGCTTATTGAGTTAAATTGAACTGAACTATATTGAATTTCATTCTTTACTCCAAATTTAGCACTCTATCTACTACTCTTTCTCCTTATCATTTTCTTGAAGTCAAAGAGAAAGTGAGCACTCAGTTGTGGAGGGAATTCAATGATATTGTTAGGAGAACCAATGTAAACAATGCTAAAAATTGACTTAAATAGTTTTGATTATATTATCGTTAAACTATTCTACCATCTTCAACTTTTTTCATACTTTGAGCATAAAAGGGTCTAGAAAATCTACTTCCGTGGTAAAATGGCTAAAAATGAAATAAACAACCTCTACTATATGAACATAATGGAACATTATTATCTAGTACAGGACTTCTTCAACTTTCTCCACTCATGCCCTTTATCATGTTTCCTCAGCATTAGTTGATGTTATATGGTCCAAGGACATTCACAGTGCAAAGTGCGCATGCTTTGTGTTCAGAAGTAAGGCTGTAGTGAAGTTGCCCAATGCAACATGAGCTAACACTGCCAGAAACACCTCCGATTCATCATGTGTGTGATTTTTAATTAATTTGTGACTGTAGCATGTTCAAAACTTTTTCTGTTGCCATATTTTTTCATGACCTCATCTTCACAACATGATTCAGGGTGACATAAGCAGAACTGAAAGATATTATACACAAATATTAGGACAATGAAGAATAGAAGATTATTAAGGGAAGGAGGGGGCAAAAACTGAATAAATTAAAAACGAACAACAGGTAAGGAAAATAGAATGGATAAGGAAGTACATTTCTTCCTCATAACTGAGTTATTGGGCGGACCACTAGGGCAGAATGCTGTATACATCATCGGTGGCAGTTATTGCATTTTGTTATTGTTATTGCTTAAGTGTTTTTCTTTGTCGATGAGAAGGTTCAACCAGGGAGCGAGGGAGTGTTTCCCTCCAGAATTGGCCCATTGGCAAAAGGTATTACTAAATGTTTTTTAAGAAAGAAGAAAGTTCCCTATTACTCCACCTTCCAAATGCCATTTCAATAATTGTCTTGGATTTTCTATCTTAAGGCCCAAATGTCCTATCAAAGGTGATTCTGTGAAATACATGCATGAAAAATTAGAAAGTGTTAGGGATAGATGGATTATAAGGAAGACAGTATAGGAGGATGATAGAAATTACCTTTAAAAAGGGACTTTAGAGATTATCTAGCCCAACCTCATAATTTTATATGTGAGGAAACCATTACTGAGAGCTGTCAATTGACTTGTCCAAGATCACAGAGAAAATAGCAACACTAGAGAGTGCCTCGTTTTTGGGTTTTCCCTTCTTCAGTACTTAACATAATGCCTGTCATGGTGGAGGAGTTCAATAAATGTTTGCTGATTGAATGATTGAGTTAGCACTAATACCCGGTATTCTGACTCTCTCAGCTTATGTTTTTATATTACACTTTAGTTTTCCAATCTAATTGCCAGCCTTCTTCAAGAGGATCTTTTGCAGAAAATTCCTTCATTCTATAGCCTCCACAATTCAAAGAAGGCCGTGGTAGATGAGGAAACATTGCTGACTGGGTAGAAAAAGGAATCCAGGACAATTCACAGTATGAAACCTGGACAATTTCTATCTTTTAGTATGCAGTGCCATGGAATCACTAGGTCTACCTTTGGATTTGACTGAAATGGTAGGAAAATGCAAACCCTGCATTAAGTAAAAACTTTAGTTAAATTTGAAAAAAAATATTAAAAACAAAAGACTTTTACCCCCTTCTCCTTGGAGAAGAGTGCTAATGTTGGGTAGGAAAGTTGGATAACAAGTGATGTAATTTGTAAACATTGAAAAGCTTCTGTTTCTGAATGAGTTGAATGAGTCCTTGTTACATGAAAACTGATAATTCGCCCCTCACTTTCTAAATTAAGGAAAAATACCATTCTGGGGCTTAGCTCCCTTGAAGAGGCCTTTGTTTGTTTCTAAGCCTGAATCAGCCCTTTGAAGAGGATGATGTCCTCACACTCAGTTAGTAAATATCACTTCCAGCAAAGAACTCCACAATCATATTTTGTTGTTATGGGCAGAGTTTCACATCAGGGAATTAACTCTACAAATTTCACTAAATCTAGCTACTGAATTGCTTTGGTTATTGAGTTGGAATGATGCTTATGGGAACATCGATGTCACCTGAGAAATTGCAAATGGTCATTTCTGAAAACTCTTATTTGAAAAATTGTCCATGTTACCTAGATATCAGATTGACTTAAGAAAGTTTTCATGTGCCAGAATACTCAGAAACCTGCAACAAGAATTTCAAGCAACAAAATTTATGTTCTGAAAACATGGACAATTTAAACTGTTATTCTTAAATTTGCGTTGATCTCAAATAGTAAGTAAATGACTGAAGCAAAGTATACCCTAACAAGATGCAAGTTATCAGAATGTCAAAATAGGATCAATACCTGGTTTTAGGCTATTCTGTGTGCAAAGTATTTTGAGAGGGAACCTGGCGTAATGGAGACAGTGACTCAACATGGAGTCAGGAGACTTGGGTAAGAATCCTCCCTCAGATACTTACTAGCTGTGTGACTATGGGCAAGGCCTATAACCACAGATGAGCAGCTAGATGTTTAGCAACCTGGTCTCCAGGGGAAAAAAGAAGTAAATCTGACACACCTCAAAGCTTAATTTACATTGTTAACATTTTGTCCATCACTTTAAGTCTAGACAATCAATAAAATAATAAATCAAGTCTTGATTTTTAGAACTTGCTGGTTTCTGAGGTGTAACAACATAACAACTGGCTCTCTGGAGTTGGTAGGAGCTGGTAAGATCTGGCTCCAGCACCTGCCCGTTTAACTTGAAGAACCTTGGTCTCCTTATCTGTGAAATGAAGAAAATAATACTTGTACTACTTACCTCACAGGGCTATGCTGAGAATATGGTTCCCAAACCTTAGTGGGACAATGTAATATAAAATAGAGTCGGGGATTTGGAGCCAGGAAAATCTGGGTTGTAATTTCATGACTGAGATGGAGTGGTTGTTCCACTAGTGGTGTGACCCTCACCAAGTCATTTGCTTTTCTTAGTCCCAGTTTCCTGATCTATAAAATGAGAAGGCTGGATTCCATGACCTCTAAGGTCTTCTCCAGCTCTAAACATATGATCCTATGTAAATAAAAGCTATTCTAATTATGATATAATGGAACGATCAGTGAACTTGAGATCAGAAGAATGGGGGCCTATTATCTATTCAAACTTGCTATATGGTTTTGAGCAAATCACTTAACTTTTATTAGCCTGGATTTCCTTATCTGTAGAATAGAAATAATAACATCTGTCTACAAACTTTATAAGGTAATTGTTGTATGGATCATTTGCAACCATATATGTGAAAATGCTCTGTAAAGTGATATAGATAAGATAGTATTAGTATAAATCTTAGTAGATTTGTGCATGAGCAGGGTGGGGCAGATCTAGAGTACTGAAGGACTGAATTCAAGTTCATCCTCTGACAAGTACTGACTTTACAACTCTGGGCAGGTTACCTAACCTCCCATTGCCCCAGGCACCACTATAAAACTATAAAAATTGCAAATCAGATTGGCACCAGATATCTACTTGATAAAGGGAATTTCCTCATCGGTAGAAGTTTCCTGCAATGATGAAATCACAGGTCTAGACAAATAAATGCATGTGCATATGTGTGTGTGTGTGTGTATACACACACCTATATATATATACACATAAATATATGCATGTATGTGTGTGTACACACACAGGTTAACCCTCACATATATGTTAATGTATAGATAGATACATGTCTATTAATTATTCCCTTCTTATGCTTCTCCATGCTCCTTCCACTCTGGCCAAGTGTACACACCTCAGTCCTATATAAAGTCCATTTCAAATAGAGGAAGAGTCATAGCCATTATTAATTATTATTAATATGATTAATAGACTATTAATATGATTAGTGTTATTTTTTATTCTATGATAATGTATATTAAGGAGATGCTATAGATAAGAGTGCTGGGGTTTGGGACAGGGGATACCTGGGCTCAAATTCCACCTCTCAAACTTTCTGGTTATATGGCTTTGTCTGTCTCACATTATTCTCTAGGAGTCATCTACAGAGGGAGAAACAGACAGAAACAGAGAGACAGAGAGAAATAGAGAGAGACAGAGACAGAGAAAAAGAGAGAGAGACAGAGAGAGGGAGACACAGAGAGAGGTATATGTAAGTATATACAGATATAGATATATGTAGAGGAAATATGTGCATGAATTTGTGTGTGTATATATATTATATACACACATACATACATACATGTGCCTGCATTCCTATATATATATATACATGTATACACAGATATCCACGCAGCATTTTAGGAATATAGGACTATTCTTTTCCATGAATAAAGAAAAGGTATTAAGAGAGAAGGAAATAACTATTAAATTTCAGTTCACTAAAAATTTATCTACCATCCACTATACATAAAGTACAAGTCAGATACAAACACAATATGTATGTAGTTCCCTTAAGACCAGAAGTTTAAAAAACTGAAGGTCCTACTTTTAGGTCAAACTATCTATATGTACATATGTATATTCATCTATGTATATTTACAGTGGGTAGGAAAGAGATTTAGATACTATATATGTGTGTGTGTATAGTAGATATACATCTGCATTTATGGATACATAGACATGTACATTTGCATGTACCCACACATATACACAGGGCAGTTAGGTGGCACAGAGTCAGGAAGCCTGGAGTCAGGAAGACTCATCTTCTCAGGTTCAAATTTGGTCTCAGATACTTACTAGCTGCGTGACCCTGAGCAAGTCACTTAACCCTGTTTGCCTCAGTTTCCTCATCTATAAAATGAGCTGGAAATCTATAAAACAACAAACCACTCCAGCATCTTTGCCAAGAAAACCCCAAATGGGGTCATGAAGAGTCAGACATGACTCAACAACATGACTCAGCAACAAAACACATATACAAATGCATGCATATAGATAGATCATAATTTTATATTTTGCCTGGTTAAAGCAAATATTCTTGTTTTTCTTTAATTTCCAAAACAGAGGCATCACTTACTAGTTCGACTTCTCACAACCAATATGTTCAGGAAGTTCTTTATTCTATCCAACTTAAACTTTCCTGCTTTCTCCCCCTTTCTTTGATTAATAGAGAACTAGGAGCAACTAGTTATAACCTCTCCATTAACAATTTTCACATTTTCCTAAAGATCATTATAGAGATATAATTTAAAATTTAGAACTAGGAAATATGAAATGATAACCTTGTAACTAAATTTTGTCAGCACATTTCTTTAAAATAATATTCATTTAGCATTTGAAGGCTTTCTAAGTACCTTACACATATGACTTCACTTCATCCTCATATCAATCCTATGAGGGAAAATATATTGTTATTATTAATAACATTTATTATTTCCAGTTTACAGATAAGGAAACTGAGGGGTGAAATTATAACTTGTCCAGTCACATAGCTAATAAGTATATGAAGCAACATTTACAATCACATGCTTCCGACTTTAAGCTCAACTTCCTACTGTACCATACTGACCAATACTCTCAAAGTCAATAAAGTCATGCATTTCAAATAGAGGAAGAGTCATAATCATGATTATTAATATGATTAGTAGTTAGGTTCAAATTCACACAATAAAATTACGCTTAGGCAGTCACATAGTGGCAACATTTGGGGTTTTTTTTCCTTTCATCAAAGGGTTTCAAACTGATTCTTTCCTTGTAACTGTAGCAAGTGCTGTAGGTAGCAGGACAATATATTTTCCTCATAGCCAGAGAAGGATGCAAATCGTACACCGAAGTATATTGATACTGTTTCAGCATGTATCCAAAAGAAAAGATCCAAAATCAGAACAAGTGCCTAGAACAGGAGCAAGACTCCAGATTTGGATTAGACAAGCAGACCAGGAATGGAAACTAAAATGAGAATAAGACATCAGTATAGACTTGGGGTTTAAAGGATTGCTGGACTCCAAAACAGCATTAGAACCTTGTAGAATGCGGATATGGTTAGGATCTAGAAAAGGGTCAAAATTCAGAAGTATTCGAATAGATACTAGAAAGCACACTTCTGTTACTTTACTAATCACCTAGACACTCAAAACAGAAATTAGTTTTGGGCACCATATGCAGGGCTCAGAACTTTGGACACACAAGGGTTTTTACTCCATTTAGACATTCGCTAAGTCTCTCTCTCTCTCTCTCTCTCTCTCTCTCTCTCTCTCTCTCTCTCTCTCTCTCTCTCTCTCTCTCTCTCTCTCTCTCTCTCTCCCTCTCTTTCTCCCTCTCTCTCTCTCCCTCTCTCTCTCTTTCTCTCTCTTTCTCTTTTATAAACAAAAATCCAAGATGCTTTTAATCTAACTCTACAAAGCATTGTCAATGTCCAAAGAACCCAGACCCATGGCTATGTGTTGTTTATTTTATTAGGCAGAATGTTCTGCGTTGTATTGTTTGTGCAATATGAATTCTGCTGGAGCAACATTGTATGCCTGTTATCCCTCAGGGACCCTCATGAAAAGGAGATGTTTTATCTCCCTCTGCCTATGCCAGTAAGTGAATTTTGTAAAATAAATAAAATATTTGGAGCCAAGTTCAGCCCAAATGACATGCATGTACCTCCCTTTGGCTTTAGAGGAAGTGGCTCATGCTTATCCATGGGCAGAATTTGGTTTCTAAGCTTACTGTGCTGCTGAAAATATGGTAAATGGGTATCACTAGGCATTTTCATTCAACAGGATGGGATGAATCACAGCATACCAGTTCTGCTTTGGAAAAAGGCTCACTTTTCTACAGAGATAAGCAACAGAGTGGAGAGACTCTTCAGAGAAATTATGTGATTACTGTACTAGTTTTGAAATCAGGAAGATCTAGGATCAAATCTTGATTCAGTCATATATTAACTATGTGCTTTTGATCACTTAAATCCAATTCACTTGCAAGTCAAGACATCAACCTCCTGATGTCATTGGTTCTCTTTGAGAATAAAGGTCAAACAACATTTTGATCTTGGACAAGTCACTCAACAGCTCTGTGCCTCAGTTTCCTTATCTGTAAAATGACTGGGTTGAACTCAGTGACTTCTAAAATTTGAGTCCAACTCTACATTTATGTTGCTGTTTGTGAGCAGATGCAAAGTAAAGACCAGCTACTTTGAGAATTGTGAAATTAAATTATATATAATATACATATATGAGCTCATTTTTAAAAATAAAATTATTTTAAATTTTTACTGACATAATTCATGTTGCAAATATTTAGGTGGTGTATTATAATTTCACATATTTTCTTGGTCTTGACCTATGATTTCATGGGTGTAGGCAACTCCCTATGGGGAAATTACTTCTAATAATGCAAATTGGCAGTTGATTTGAAATTCATGATCCCAGAGTGTTTACAATGTCAGTGAAAGGTCAAATGACTTGCCTAAGGTGATACAGTCAGAATGTTTCAACAGCAACATTCATCTGCATTCAAGTCCACCCTATTCCAAGTCTTCCTGTCTATCTACTATACAAATGCTGTTTCTTTGATTTACTTGTTATGACTTAGATTGAAACTGAGTATTGAAAAAAAATTAGATCATATAGACATTACCTCATTTCCCAAATATGCCTCCTTATTGTCCATTCTCAGTTAGTTCACAATCAGATGTCTACCAGAGGGAGACAAAATATTGTAAGAATTCAGCAACATGAAATAGACTTCACCACAGCCCACAATAGACAATGGAAAAGGCCAAGCAGAGACAGAGAGTGGAGTCTAAAGTACACTGCAGTTCCAGGTGTATGACTTTCTACTCACCTGGAATTCTCTGCCAACAGCTGGTTGGTTTCAGGCACCAGCCCATGGTCTGCCTCTCCCTCTCTTTCTCTCACAGTTACATCCAATTTTTTCCTGAAGCTTCTGAGTCTTTGGAATGTACCTGCCAGCTCAGGCTGTTGCCACAGACTCTGGAAATTCTTCCCCTCAGCCCTTTAAATGAAACAGTGAAAGGAAAATCTGATAGAAGATAGGACCTATGCTGAGTGGGGAATTGCTTGTTATAAATGTACCCAGACTAGGTCCATCTTTTTTTCTTTGTATGTTTGTTTCTTTTTTGTTGTATTTCTGGACATTATTTTAGAGTAGGTAGCTGTGGAGTGTATGAGCCAGGGAACAGATGCCTTGGCTTTGAGACAGAGAGTCTGCATTAAACTCTTAAATGTGTCGCTTATTATCTGGGCAAGTAATTTCAATTTTTTGGACTTCAATTTCCCTAGCTGTAAAACAGGGACGGACATACTATCTGTCTCATTTTTTTTTTTTTTTTTTGTGAATAAGCCACTTTGTAAACCACGAAATGATGTGTGTTTGTCCTTCGTTGCCGAAGACCATGACATCAGAGAAAGAATGACATGACTTGCACTTGGCCTTTTTTCTTTTTTTGAGTGAGGGAGGGCTGTGCAGGTCACCAGCCTCACTTCTTCTCCAGAGTCATCTGAATCCAGTGACCAGATATTCATCAGAAAGACTGGAGATGACCTAGGATGAGACAATCGGGGTCAAATGATTTGCCCAAGGTCACACAGTGAGTGTCAAGTGTCTGAGGTGAGATTTGAACTCAGGTCCTTCGGACTCCTGCACTGGTGTTCTATCCACTGCACCACTAGCTGCCCTTGAAATGTTGTAATGGTATAGTGGATAGATGGATAGAGCTCTGGAACTGGAATTTTGAAAGACCTGAGTTAAAATCTGTCCTCTGATACTTGCTAGCTGGGTGACCCTAGGCAAGTCATTTAACTTCTTTCAGCCTCAGTTTCTTCAACTATAAAATGTAGATAATAGTAGAAACCTACCTCCCAGGGTTGTCATAAGGATCAAATGAGATAATATTTATAAAACATTTAGCACAATGACTGACACATAGTAGGCACATAATAAACACTTATTTTCTTCCTCTACTTCCTTCCTAGAGAAATAAGCTATTATTGGAAGAGGAAGAATTTTGCACAAATCCTAGCTCTACTGCATATTAGCTATGTGACCTTGACCAAGTCACTTTATTGCTATGAACTTCAGTTTCTTCCGTGTAAAATTCTAACTATAATACCTCTCTATTCCCCTTAATTCCCAAGGTGGTCTGAGAATTAGGTAAAATAATATATATTAAAACTATTCATTTTCATAAACTTCTATATGAATATAACTAGTTTTAAAAATACATTTTGTTGCTGTCTTTTATTGTTATATCACCATTATTTCTGGATAGATTGTTTTTCAGTTGTATCTAACTCTGTTACTCTGTGTGCCATATCATGTTAGTACTGTCCATGGAATTTTCTTGGCAAATATACTTGGCAACGATCTTGGCAAAGGGAATATCAAAAAGTGGTTTGCCATTTCCTTCTCTGCTGGATTAAGGAAAAAAGAGTTAAAATGACTTGCCCAAAGTCACACAGACACAGTAGCACGTGTCTGAAGCCGAATTTGAATTCAGGTCTTCTTGACTCCAAACTGAGTTCTCTATCCACTGAGCCATCTAGCTGCTTCCTGGCTATATCTTCCTCTCCAGGTAAAGTTAAAGCAGAAAAAGTTAAGCAGTAGTGACCCAGATATAGTGATCACATTGAACTGCACCTCTCTACTGAAAACAAGCACAAACAAAACTTTCCCCATCTATTCTCTGGGTCTAACATCAGAATTACTCAGCATTTGGCTTTTAGTGTCCTTTTAGTGTAAGTTATTGTACTCATCATGCATCTTCTCCTAGTTTTGCTTATTTCACTCTATAAGTGCTCATGGAGGTTACAGGGGAAAGAGCATTGACTCCGGAGTTAGATGACCTTGATTTAAATCTCATCTCTGATGCTTACTGGCTATGTGACCCTGGGCAAGTCACTTATTATCCATGGGTTTTAGTTTTCTTATCTGTAAAAAAGAGTTGGATCTGATGACTTTTGAGGTCCCCTCAAGTCATATCCATATTTACAGTCATATGCAAATCTTCCTGTATTTCTCAGAATTCCACATATCAATAATTTCTTATGGCACAAAATTCTATTATATTAATTCATCAGATTTATTTAGACATTTACCAATTGATAGGCATTCATTTGTCACCAGTTTTTATTGCTATCATTGTTTTTGCTACCATAAAATGTTGCTCAGCATGCTCTCTCTGTCTGTGTGTGTGTGTGTGTGTATCTGTCTGTCTCACACACACACACACAATCTATCTTTCACATACTTGAAGTATATGTCTACTTTATGTTCCTTGAGCCAATAGCTTAGTGATTTTTCTCCCATAATTCCAAATTGTTTCTCACAATCATTAGACCAATTCACATAAGATATTATTATTATTTCTCTGATAAAGTCAGATTCCCCCTCATGACACAGAAGTGATAAAAGATGTCAAATCCTAGCCCTATAAAGCCAGTAGAGCCTCAGCCATGATGGACCTTCCCACACTAGAAAGGTTTTGAATATCGGTTCAGTTGTTTAGGGACCAATCTGGTTAAGTATATTGAGGCTCATCACTAGAGATTTGGAAACTAGTCTAGAGATTCTTTTACTCAAAGCATCTCATTAAACCATCTACCAAAATGTGAAAGAGACAAGCTTCTACCTTGGTAGATGGCATACCCACAGAACTGAAAGTCTTTACGCCTATAAGTATTGATGGGATTATTGATAGTGACAATGACATTTTCCATGTTAATCTTAATTTTCTAGTACATTAGAAAGTTGAATTTGTGGCTGGAGTCATTGTTTCATCAGATTGTTTCTGGATAGCTGAAGGAAAACATCCACGAAGTAGTGAGAGACTTGAAATCTGGAAATAAATGGGGAAACAGAAAAGCTAAAATTTCAGAAAATCTTCTGCCCTTTGGCAGATTGGTAACTACAGTCTTATGAAAAACACAAGTGTGTTATGGAGACTTTAATCTTTTCTCTTGCCAGTATTTCATTTGTGTGAAAGTCTTCCTTAGGCTGAAACAGAACCCTTTTGTCATCAACATGTTTCATGGTCAGTGTATGTATGTGTGTGTGTGTGTGTGTGTGTGTGTGTGTGTGTGTGTTTCAAATCTGGATAATTTTTGCAACTCTAAATAGGACACTGCTGATATTGTAACATATGGATAGATGGGTACATATATACATAAATATATGTATGACTATATATTACAAATATATAAATAAATATAAACAGGTACAAATGTGTATAAGTATCTATTACTATCTCTCTATCTATATATTTATATATAAAAATGTAGGCATAAATAGATATATTTATATTTGAAAGAATTCCTAATTAATCCTTCATTTTATAGATAAAGAAACAAGCCCAGAGAGTTTAAGTAAATTGCTGTGTTACATAGGAGGTTGTTAATGACATCTCACTAACATTAAAAGCCTATATAATGTTGGAGAAACAAGATTGGATATAAATGAAACTATTCAGTACATTCAGTTTTAGCTATGACTGAAGTCACATAGGAACATCTATAAAGTAAGAGAAACAAAGTCTCTCTTGCAACTTACAAAAAATACATTCACAATCTCACTGTGGGCAATCAGGCTTATCAATTTTGACAAGGTTCATTTTTTTCGGTTCCTAATAGGGGTGAGTTTACCTATCAAACTATAGGAGTAGCTCCTAGCAGCATTGTGTGTGTGTGTGTGTGTGTGTGTGTGTGTGTGTTCAAGCTTTGCTGATTGTCAAAGAAATACTTGACCAATATCTACTCAGACGTGTTGTATCCAGGTCCTTGTCTTCTCAAAGAAAAAAAATAAATTCCTTGAAACTGTAACAGCGAGTGGCTTTATCAGAAGCCTCCCCTCTGCTGTTTACAAGTGCCATGGTTACAGAACCTGCTAGACTGATGATATTCACATGCAGGAAGCAATGCAAGGAAAACAGGATTTGCACGGCTCCGACTGCACTGCCTCAAGAATTCCAGGAAGTGATTGTACTTTATGAAACCGTCTGTGGCCCGCTAGATTGTCTATAGCTTTTAAGGTCAAGTCCTATCACACTGCGTTTGAAATGCCCTTTGTAATAAAGCCTAGTGTTTATGAAGCCTAGTACATGCTGTATTGTTTACCCTGAAGGTTGGTTAAAAGGTGCTATATTTCAATCTGTTTTGCAAGATGGCACGGGAAATTGATCATGGCCTTTACTGACACAGACTTGGGCTTGGTTCAAGGAATGGCCATCGTTCCTCATGAAACATGGCTATGCATGGAGAAAGTCACGGAGCACCCCAGTCACCGGGCACGAGACCCAGATGAAAGCAGAGGAGATCAGTGTTGGGGCACTCTGTGTTTGTATCATGAACTTCCCATATTTCCTGTCATAACCAAGCTGACTCCTTAGAAGGGGAGAGGTACCAGGCATACAGTAACTACTCATTCCAAGAGTACGGAAAGGAAGGTGGAAGGTGGTGGGGGAGAGAGACTCTTAGACTGGGGTGAGACAACAATACTATTTACCTATTAGTAAGAGAGCTGGAAGGCGGCCACACATTCCAGGGCCTCCCTTTGTGATTCCTTGATTTCAACATTTGGTAATAACCATTGGTGAGTGGTGCCACTGTGATTTTTAAGAGTTCAAAATGGTGTAAATAGTCTGCCCACATTTAGAGGAAAGCAATTCTGGGACCCTGCCTAGAAACACAGAGCTAGGGAACAAGATGCCTGGTGTGGGCCCTGTTGTAGACTTGGCTGGCCAATATTAGCCTTTCACCTACTTTTGTCACTGATGACCATCTCTGTGGAATGATGCAATGGCTCAATGGAAACACAGAACTTGAGTTCTGACTTTGGAAGATCTTGGTTAAAAATCTAACTTTGATTAACTGTGTGATTACAGGCAAATGAATAAATGAATGAATAAGCATTAATTAAACACTTAGTATGTTCCAAGTACTGGGGACACAAGGAGAAAAAAGAATAGACAGTTAAGTAGCACAGTAGATAGAGGGTTGGTCTTGAGAGCTGATTTCAAAGTCTCCCTCAGATACTTGTTAGCACTGTAAACCTTAGCAAGTCATTTCACATCTCTCATCTTAGTTTCCCCATCTGTAAAATAAGACTTACCTCCCAGGCATCTTATGAGAATAAAAATGAAGTAATTACATGTAAAGCACTTTTCAACCTTTGAAGTCCTATATAAATTCCAACTATTATTAATATTTCTGGAATTCAATTTCCTTATCTTTAAAATGAAGGGACTAGAGGACTAGATTGCCTTGGAGGTTCCACTAACTCTGAAACTTGGGACTGGCAAGAGCCTGAGTAATTGTTTAATTGAACCTCCTCATTTTACAGACCAGGATGCTAAGGCTTAGGAAAGTAGAATGACTTGCCCAAAATTAACTGGGGAGTAAGTAATAAAGTCATGATTTGAATCCATGCCCTTATCCAAATCCAATGATCTTTCCACTCTCCCAATGACTTTTTTAAGGCTGCTGAAAGAAATGGACCAGTCGTGTCCCAGTCAGGTCACTGAGTGGCATGCTGCCTCTAAATAACTGAGGTCTACTTTGACACATGCTGGCAAACTACAGCGACTGTTGTCCCAAGAACTTCTCAAGTCATTCATATACATAATTCCAAAGTGATATGTTCATAAAGGCTCGACCAAATTGACTTCTTTTCCCAGATGTAAAGTGAATGAGTTTTCTTAAAAGAATGTTAATGGTAAGAGAAGAAATTTAATCAGTCTTCTTAACTTCTTTCACTGGTAGTTTGCTGAGTGGGGGAAGGTTTAGTGCAATTCCTCCAGTGGGAATAAAGGGAACAAGAGGAGTTATATATTTTCTATATAATCTCTCCTGGCTACCTTACCTTAATGCACCCAGAAATTGACTCCTGAATGGCAAGCATGTGCAGTTGTATTTGGTGAAAGAGATTTAAAAATAATAATAAATCATGATTTTGTTATTTTATCAAACTCAACTCTACTTCATAAGGTCATGTATAAAGTAGAATCTCAGTGCTTCAGACCATGCAGACAAAGATGTTTTTCTCTCTGAAAGCTATGGCTCTATTTTTTCTGCTCAATGCTGAAGCTCCATCATTAACACAATTATGAGGTTCCTGCCTTCCAAGGAGTTGATTTGACTTGGTCAACAGTGTGGTGGAAAACCACGATTAAACAAAACTTGCAGAAAGTTTCATGATGGAATAGGAAGAGTAATGGATTTTTCAGCAGATCAGGAGATGTGGATTTTAGTCATTACTGTCAGTTACAAGCCGGGTGGCCTTGCAAAAGTCACTTTCTCTCTTGGAATCTGTTTTTTCACCTCAACAATGAATGGGTTAGAAGAGTTGATGTCTAATGTAGCCCCATCTCTGACTCTAATGTTCTTTATCAAAGGTTAGATTAATAAAGTCTTTCTTATAGATTGTACAACTGGAGAGGAGCTTAGCTAACATTTAATTTAGCTCCCTCATGTTTTATAGGTAAGAAAACTGAGGACCAGACAGATTAAATGATGCCTTTATAGTCCTCAAAGTAGTAAGTGGAAAAATTGGAATTCAAACTCAGAACTTCTGACTAAATCTATTGCCCAATCCAGAATGCTCTGCTGCCCTTTCCTAATAGCTGCTCTGGAATGTAATATTCTTGGAAGAGGAGGGAATGAAAATTGTCTTTTAAAAACAGGGAAGGGAAAGAAAGAGAGAGAGATCGATTATCTGAAGAAAATACCCTTAAAAATATGATTCCTAATGTATAGACAATGAGGGCAGTCTTTTTAGTCAGCTTGTATATATCTTATATTTATTTTTCTGTGTACTAGTCTTATCCCCTATTAGAATACAAACTCCTTGAGGAAAGGGATAACTTTGCTCCCCTTTCTGTCTTTATATGTCCAGTGTTTCATATAGTCCAATTCAAATAGTAGAAACTTAATACACCCTAATTGAATTGAATTGAATAGATTTAAGCTGGGTGTCAGCTGGCTAATATTTAATTAGACTCACTGCTATCTTAACATAAAATCTGATGACTGCTTATATGGGACACAATAGAAAGAGGCTGCTTTTGAAATCTGAAGATCTTGGTTCAAATTCCAAGTTTGGTGATTGGAACAACCCTGCAGGGTGTTATCTCCATTTTAAGGTTAAAAGAAAAGAACTGAGCCAAACAGAGGTTTGGTGACTTGCATATGCTCACACTGTTCGTGAGTGTCTAACTCCAGTTTTGAACTTGGGTCTTCTGAGTCCATACCCAGTGCTTTATCCATTGTACTACCTAGTTGCCTTTAAGATGAGTCACATAAGAGGGACACTAATGCACTGTTGGTGGAGCTGTGAACTGATCTAACAATTCTGGAAAGCAATTTTGAACTATGCCCAAAGGGCTATAAAATTGTGCATACCCTTTGATCCAGTTACACCACTGCTAGGTCTATATCCCAAAGATATAAAAAAATAAGTGTGGGGGTGGGAAGGACTTTTTAAAATATAAAATATAGCAGCTCTTTTTGTGGTGGCTAAGAATTAGAAATTGAGGAGATGTCTCTCAATTGGGAAATGGCTAAATAATCTGTGGTATATAATTGTGATGGAATATTATTGTGTAATAAGAAATGATAAGCAGAATGATTTCAGAAAAATCTGGACTTACCTGAACTGATGCAAAGTGAAGTGAAAAGAACCAGGAGACCCTTATACAGCAATATTGTCCAATGAAGAACTGAATGAATTAGCTATTCTCAGTAATCCAAGACAAGTCCAAAGGACTAATGATGAACTATACTATCTGCCTCCAGAGAAATAACCCGTGCTGTCTGAATGCAGACTGAAGCATGGTATTTTTCACTTTCTTTCATTCTTTTCCTTTTATTCAAGTCTTATTCTACAAAATTGCTAATAGGGAAATGTTTTACATGATTGCATATGTATAACCTATATCTGATTACTTACTATCTCAGGGAGGAGTGAAGGGACAGAGACAGGAAAATTGGAAATTGGAATTCAAAACTTAAAAAAAATGCTAAAAATGTGTTAACATGTAATTAGGGGAAAATTATATATAATATATATATGATCACATTTTATTTTATTTTTGACATTTTTATTTTTTAAAAGTATTTATATATTTTCAGTTTTCAACATTCATTTCTACAAGATTTTGAATTTCAAATTTTCTTTCCATCTCTCCCCTCCCCCACCCCAGGACAGTGTGCACTCCAATCACCCCTTTCTCCAATCTGTCACCTCATCCCCTTCTCCTATCCCTATTCCCTCTATTTTCCTGTAGGGCAAGATAGATTTCTATACCCCATTGCCTGTAAAACTTATCTCCCAGTTTCATGCAAAAACAATTTTTACATTCATTTTTACAGCTTTGAGTTCAACATTTCCTCCCTTCCTCCATCCCCACCAACACTCATTGAGAAAACAAGTGATGCGATATAGGTCATACATGTGTAGCCTTGAAAACACTTCCATAACACTCATGATATAAAAGACTCACCATGTTTCCCTCTATCCTGTCCTGCCCTTCATTTATTCCATTCTCTCCCTTCACCTATCCCCCCCACAATAGTGTTTCCTTCTGATTACCCCTTTCCCCAGTCTGCCATCTCTTCTATTATCCTCTATCTTCTATTTCTTCCCCCCATCTTCCTTCAGGGTAAGATACATTTCCATAACCAAATGAATGTGTGTTATTCCCTTCTTAAGCCAAATCTCATGAGAGTAAGGCTCCCTTATTCTCTCTCACCTCCCCCTTCTTCCCTTCCATTGTAAAATGTCTTTCATGCCTCTTTTATGTGAGATGCTTTACTACATTCTACTTCTTCCTTTCTCTTTCTCACATTACAGTCCTCTCAACACTTAGTTTTATTCTTTAGGTATCCTCCATATATATATATATATATATATATACATATATACACACACATACATATACACATATATACACACATGCATACATATACACACATATATACACACACCTACACATATATAGCATACACACAGACATACATATACACATACAAACATATATGTATACATATATACATAAATGCACATGTGCATCCACATACATCTGTGTATATATAATATATACACAGATGTATATATACATATATGTATGTATATTTATGTATGTGTGTATGTGTGTATATATATACATATATATATATATATATATATATATATATACATATATATATATATATATCCTCTTACTACTCTAATACTGAGAAAGGTCTCATGAGCTACAAATATCATCTTTACATGTAGGAATGTAAATAGTTCAACTTTAATGAATCCTTTATAGTTTCCCTTTCCTATTTACCTTTTTCATGTTTCTTGTTTCTTATATTTGAAAGTCAAAATTTCTATTCAGCTCTGATCTTTTCAACAAGAATGCTTGGAAGTCCTCTATTCCATTGAAATTCCATTTTTTCCCCTGAAGTATTATACTCATTTTTGCTGGGAAGGTAATTCTTGATTTTAATCCTTGCTCTTTTGACTTGTGGAATATCATATTCCAAGCCCTCCAATCCCTTAGTGTACAACCTGCTAAATCCTGTGTTATCCTCATTGTGTTTCCACAATATTTGAATTCTTTCTTTCTGGCTGCTTGTCATATTTTCTCCTTTACTAGGAAACTGTGGAATTTGGCTACAATATTCCTAGGAGTTTGCCTTTTGGGATCTCTTTCAGAAGGTGATTGGTGGTTTCTTTCTATTTCTATTTTACCCTCTGCTTCTAGAATATAAGGGCAGTTTTCCTTGAAAATTTCTTGAAAGATGATGTCTAGGCTCTTTTTTTACCATAGTTTTCAGGTAGTCTAATAATTTTTAAATGATCTCTCCTGGATCTCTTTCCTAGGTCAGTTATTTTTCCAATGAGATATTTCACATTGTCTTTTATATTTTCATTCTTTCTATTTTGTTTTATAATTTTTTTTGCTTCCTCATAAAGTAATTAGCTTCCATTTGCTCCATTCTAATTTTTAAGAAATTCCTTTCTTCAGTGAGCTTTTGGACCTCTTTTTTCATTTGATCCATTGTGCTTTTTTAAGGCATTCTTCTCCTCACTGGCTTTTTGGACCTCTTACCATTTGGGGTAGTTTGTTTTTAAAGGTGTGATTTTCTTCAGCATTTTTTTGGATCTCCTTTTTAGGAAGTTGTAGACTCATTTTTCATCATTTTCTTGCATAGCTCTTATTTCTCTTCCCAATTTTTCTTCTTCTTCTCTTACTTGATTTTCAAAGTCCTTTTTGAGTTCTTCCATGGCCTGGGACCATTTTGCAATTTTCTTGGAAACTTTGGCTTGGAAGCTTTAACCTTGCTATCTTCCTCTAGTTGTATGCTTTGTTCTTCCTTGTCAAAAGAAAATACCTTTTCACTAAGAAAGTGACCTTCTATAGTCTTATTTTCCCCCTTTTGGTCATTTTCCCAGCCTATTACTTGATAAGTGGATGGTGCACTGCCCCAGGGGCTTTGTGCAACTGCTTTCAGAGATACCTCTAGGGACATGTAAATTCTCAGCTCCTCCAAAATGGTATGACCAAAGGAGAGGGGTTTACTCCTCTCCTGGACTGCACTCTGGTCTGTGAGCAATCACAACCACTCTTTTCTACCCTAGATCTGTGAGTAGGGTTCCCTCTCCACATCTACCACCAGCTCTGCCATGACAGTGCTCCTCCTTGCCCCAAGGCCACAACCCAGGATGGTAACCCAGATTAGCCAATCTATTCCCCCACTGTCTGTAGGCTGAGAGCTCCAGAAGCAGCCAGGTGTTGCAGCAGTTGCTGCCACCACCCCGAGGTTGGGGCAGGGGCTAGGGCCAGACTATATTCCTCTCTCACTCAGGTGAGAAAGCTTTCCCACTGACCTTTGAAATTGTCTTAGGCATTTGTGGGTTGAGAAGTCTGGAAACTACAATGCAGTAATCCAGAGCCCTGAGGCCTGCTGCATTCCTGTCTGCGCCAATGGGGCCCATGTTGGCTGTGCTCCTCTCTGGGCCTGGTGCAATAGACCCCTCCTGTTGGCCTTCCAGATTGTCTTGGGCTCGAAATCTGTTTCACTCTGTCATTTTATGGCTTCTACTCCTCAAGAATTTATTCAGAGTGATTTTTACAGTTATTTTGAGGGGTTTGGATGGAAAGCTCAGGCAGGTCTCTACTTCTACTCCACCATCTTGACTCTGCCCCCCAATAAAATATATTTTAAAAAATTAGTCACTTAACCTCTATGCACTTTAACTTCCTCATTGATAATATGACACAGTTGTACTGTATGATGTTTAATATCCCTTCCAGCTTTAAATCTATGATCCCATGTAACTTAGGCTCTGGTAAAGAAAAGTCATTCATTCTCATGTATAACCAATATAGCCCTTATAGGATAAATTGGGATACACTTGTCACCATCAACAGTGTCATTATTGCTAAGTTACACAGGAGAGATAGAGTCTACGTGCACTTTTATCTCAATATTTCAATGGCCCTGACCTCCTGAATATAGGGAATTCCCTCTATTCTGCTGCTTAAAACCCATGCCTATCTATAAATTCTGAGAAATATTTTTCCAGGCCTTCCCTCAAAATTCTCAGTCAGAGGAGAACTCAACCAACTAGAGGACTTCCTTTGCTCTTTAGTAATTTTGTGTTTACTACTGATTATCTCTTATCCTTTGCTCTTGTCCCATGATTGTTATGATACTTTTTCTGGTAGTATGTATCCTTGGTGATGTATTTTCTGTCTTTCAAATAAGTCAATGGAATGTCCATGTATGTTTGTAGCAGATGATGACTGGCTTCCCTTGGTTGATTGTATTTGCCATTGTAAATTTGCTCTTCATTCCACTAGGATATTGGAAGAAAGAGAAAAAAGTTTTCCATGAAACAATTTTTATTATTTCACAGAAATGATAACTTGCTCTTTCCCTACAACCTGACTATTTACCCTATAAACTCATTGGTACAGGTGAACTGTGTGGTTTGTCAAGACAAAACTTGTATTTGTTCAAAGTCCATAATAGCTCACACTTTTATGGCATTTTATGGTTTGGAAAATTCTTTCCTCAAAGTACATTTCTGAGGATTCCATCCCCACTTTTACATTAGGAAACAGATTTTGCTTCAGAAATTGTTTACCCATAGTCATACATCTAGGAAATATTAGAGGATTGACTTTAACCCCAGTGTCCTTATTCCCGATAACACTGAGATATATTTCTGAGAGCCCTTTTATTTATATGGTAGAGACTGAAATCATCTGTTTTATATAGCAGGTTGCTAGGGGGTGTGAGTTATTGCTATATATCTTAGTACTCAAAGAATTTTAGAACCAAAAGATAAATTAAAAACTTCCTGGCACATCTTTCAGATGAGGAATAAGACTCAGGGAAGCTAAGAATTACCCAAGGTCACACAACTAGTGACCAAGAGAACCAGGAATATTACTGAAGTCTACTTTATCTATATCGGGTCTTAAACAATGGGTCACAGATTCCATATGAAGTCACAACCCTCAGTTTAATAAGTGCTGAAGGGGTTGCAAATGGACAAAAAGTTTAAGAAACCCTGGTATAGAACACTGTATTGTATTCATGCATGATTAAAAAATCTATTTTTAGTTTGAATTGGTCACATTCTACCACATTCTACATAGTTATTTCCATTTAGAAAGGGGCAAAGGTGATACTGTACCTCTAGATGAGTTAGTCCGAAATTAAAAGGGTATTAAATATGGTAACTTTTAATGAAGTCCAGAGAAAAAATGATTTATGGAAACAATGTGCTTTGACCTCCTAAAGGATGAAGTTCTATGATGGCAAAGTATTATCATTAACAAAGAAGAGAGGGGCATGAGGTGAATTAGAGGTCAGCTGTGTTTTTATATTGCTTGTGAGTAAGGGACTTAGAAATAATTTGAAAAAATAATGTATGTCTGCTAATAACTCTGAAGATTTGATTTGTGGAAGTAATTGATATTGGAAAAGGTGAACATAATGACACTTGGACTATTAGTTCTTGGAAAGCTATGAGTCAAAGATCAATAATGGTGAATTGGCATGGTTGCTCTAACTTGGCATTGAGTCTGGTCATCACATTCATTGATGTCACCAGTATTGATGGCCATGAAAAAGGTACCATATGAATGCAATTGGATGAGGACAAGGAGGGAGATTTAGTGAGAAGTCAAAATTGAACCAAAAGAATGTTAATCAAAGGGAGAAAGCAGTGGGGTTGATGGTACACTATGATCTATCCTCAAGGAACTAATATTCATACTCAAAGTGCATCCAAAAGTTGTAGAATTCTTAACTTGCATTCCTTCTGCTCTTAAATAACAAGGTTTTACAAAAGAATGGATCATGTGTCCTATGTCTTTTGACTGACAAGGAGAGTGATAATGGCATCCTTGCTTTAGTTTTGGTCATGATTGGTTGGGCACAACAAAACTAATAGTGTACAGAAAAGAACAAGTAGTAAAGGGTCAAGAAGGACAGAGATGAGTGAGCTAAAAATTTGAGCCCTGATGCCATTGGGCAGCCAATTTTAGCTCTACCCTGCAACAATCTTTTTAAAAAATATTTTAATTTCCTCTAATTACATGTTAAAACAATTTTTAACATTTTTTTAAAGTTTCACATTCCAAATTCTGTCCCTTCCTCCATCCTTCTCCTCCTTAGCTATTCTCAGCAATCAGACATAGATTATACATGTTAAATCATGCAAAATATTTCCCTATTAGTCATTTTTGTATAAAAAGACAAATTTAAAAATGAAAAGAAGAAAGTGAAAAATAACATATTTCAGTCTGTATTTAAACAATGTCAGTTCTTTTTCTGGAAGTGATAGTATGATTAGTGCTTTAAGATTGTCTTGGATCCTTGTATGACTGAGAATATAGCTAAGTCATTTACAATTTTTGATAATCCAATATTGCTGTTACTTTGTACAATGTTCTACTTCACTTCACTTTGCATCACTTCATGCAAGTCTTTCCAGGTTTTTTCTGAAATCATTCTGTTTGTCATTTCTTATAGCACAGTAATATTCTATCACAATCATATAATATACCTGAAACAGTCTTGATTCACTTTTGCAAAACATTCTTTCAACTTAATGTGAGGAACGTTAGTATGGATGAATACCTATGTAGAGGGACAGCCTTGGGTGAAGTGAGATTAACCTGCCTGATATGATGTCAAGGGAAATAGGAAGTCTTTCCCTGTCCAAGGTACCCTAATCTTCTTCATCTGTATTTCTAAAGTCTAATATGCCCCCCATTGAAAGCTTCGTTCTTCTTGTTTAACATATCCTTTTATCAAAAGACCCTTTGAGACCCTTCAAAACTCACAAGGTACTGCTCAGGCCATGGGGCATGTGATAAGTGAGACAGGAAGGAGAAGAAACAAAGATCAAGGCCAGAAAATCATGATTCTTCTTAATGGATTATAAGATCATAAGAGTAGGAAGGAACCATAGGTGGTCCAAGCACCTCATGTTGAATGTTAGAAAACTGAGGCCATGAAAGGTAAAGTCCAAGGACACAAACTGAATAATGGATGAATCAAGTTAAAACTGAGGTACAATGACTTCTTTCCTGAAAGCAGACTACGACAGGGAAGAAAAAGTATGAATAAGGAATCAACTCAAAATGGCATTATGAAGGTACGACAAAGGGGACAAACAAGGAGATGGCCTTTAGCTACTTCTTAAATTTTCCAAGAACTGGCCCTAGTAATGGATAGCCCAGGACAAACAGCTCCATTATTTGGTCTTTAATTAGTAGTGACATCAAATGTCTATGTAGATTCAAAAAATGAGAACAGTGCATCTTAATTCCAGAATTCAAGGAAACAGAAAACTCTTCCACTGGAATGGAAGTTCTATCTATTTGAATGGTTCCTTCTTGTCCTTTCCTGACACAAATGATGATTTTCTCCTCTGTTAAGAATTTAGAAGTAATATCATAACTTAATTCTTCCCCCCCATCCCCACCAAAAGAGAACAGGATGTTCTCAAAACAAGAAGAATGATACTATTTTTTTTTACTACCTATTGCACAAAAGCTTTAGCCAGAAGCCAAAATTTTCAGGGATAAACAAGTGGACCCTAAAGCATCAAACACAAGCTTTGACTGTCCAACATGGGAGGGGAGAAAGAGGTGGAGAAAGGGAGGAAGGAAGTTAGAAGGGAAGAATTTTAATACACATTTATGTTTTCTTCAGGCTCTCCATAATTTGTATCTTTTTCAAAATATATTAAATGCTCTTCTATGATCATAGATAGTTAATTATGATATAATGATGGCAATAATAATAGTAATTAGTATTTATATAGTACTTTAAGGCTTGCAAAGTGTGTGCAAATATTATTTTATTTTTCCTCATAACAACCCTCAGAAAGTAGGTGCTATTTTTTTTTATAGATGAAGAAACTGAAGTAGACAGGGGTTAAGTGAAGTAATGAGTTCAGATTTGAACTCAAGTCTTTCTGATACAAGGTTCAGGGCTCCATCCACTACTGTGTTCACTGATATTTATTTAAATGTTGGATAGACAGTGGTATAAGAGGGGAAAAGATATACAAAATACTATAATACATGCTTGAAGTTATTTTTCTAAAGTTTCTGTTTGCATTGGCAAATCAGGTGCCTAGAACATAGTCACTGCTTCTCCCCTCAGAATTCTAGGTGACCCTGAGGAGTCTATGATTGGTTTTTCTACTTCTATACCTTACGAGCCCTCACTAGTATACTTATTTCGATTATCAGTCCGTATCAGTCAGCCAGACTTATCTTTTATAAAGTTGCATTTACTTTAGTTGATACAAAACATCCCCACTAAAAATCTGTGAAATGCTCTTTCTTCAATATGTAGAATCCAAGATGAGATCTAATTCAAAAAAACCAAGGGGCTAAGGTGTAACTCATAGTTCATGGTTCTTACAGGCCCTTTTCTTTTATGGGGGTACTCAAGAAGTTTCCTCTAGGCACAATGTAAGTGGGGTAACCTATGTTCAGTGCTTTTTGTATAACCTTGAAACTGCTTTTTTTTTCAAAGTTTCTATGTTCTGGGGAATGCCAGTAGGACTAGAACTTCAGTGAAAAATCCAAAGTTCTCTGGATTCTTCAGAGCTCACAAACTACTTCTCAGACCAAAGGATGTGTGTGTGTAAGAGAAACCATGATAAAGTCCAAGGTTCTTTTCCTTCCTTCACCCCCAATCAAATGATTCCTTCTTAGGGTTGAAAAGCTTCCGTGCAATATGAACTGGTTTGCTATTTTGCAATTTCTCTCCACTAATCTGAACATATTTCCTATATAAAGTCACTCCAATTCATCCAATAGCTATCAAGGACCGATATTTTCTGTACTTATTCTTGTCTATGATCCATTGATTGGTTGATTCAATTGAGGTGTCCAGGTTTAGGTCTAACCAACAATTGATTTTTTTCACCTAAAAAAAGTATGGGGGCATATTATCTTGTCATTTATTTTAAGTTGGGTGGGAGTAATTAATTGTCTCAACCCTCAACCTCAGAATACTAACTTCAAGTGGAAATAAATTATTTGGACAGACCAAAGAAAACTATATACACATGAAACAACCAGACAACTCTAACAATGCAACATGTTAGCTGTTGTAAATTTTCTTAAAGGAATAATAGACAATATACATGTGTCTGTGTGTATATATATGCGTGTGTGTATACATGTGTGTACACACACTATATAATGTATATATGTGCATGTACATATATACACATACATGTGTATGTATATATGCATAAGTATATGCCAGGAAAATACAGAAGTCATCAGGATTGGAAGGAGGGAGTCACAGAATCCAGGAAGGCTTCTTAAAGGAAATGGGGTTTGATAAGGCAGTTGGTGGCACAGTGGATGCAGAACTGGTCTTGAAATAAGAAAACTTGAGTTCAAATCTAGACTCAGATCGTTACTAATTATGTAACCTTGAACAAGTCACCTGTGTTTGTCTCAATTTCTTCATTTGTAAAATGGGGATAATAATAGCACTTTCCTCTCAGGGTTGTTGTGACAATCAATTAAGATAATGATTATAAAGCACTTAGCGTAATGTTTGGCACAGAGTAAGAGCTGTATAAATATTGTTGTTCAGTTGTGTCCGACTCTTCATGACCCGCCTTTGGGGTTTGCTTGGAATAGATACTGGAGTAATTTACCATTTCCTTTTCTAGCTCATTGTACAGATTAGGAAACTGAGGCAAACTGGATGAAGTGACTTCTCCAGGATCACATAGCTAGTAAGTGTCTGGGGACAGATTTGAACTCGGAAAAATGGCTCTTTTTGACTCCAGGCCCAGCACTCTATCCACTGTGCCTCCTAACTGCCCATATATACATAACATATAAATGTTAACTATTGGTTATCATTAGTGGTAACTGTGATCCTGGACAACTCATTTAACTTCTCTTTGCCTCAGTTACCTCATCTGTATAATGGGGATAATAATAGCTCCTACTTTGCCTGGATTCCCTGAGGGTCAAGATAATATTTTTTAAAAAATCACTTAGTATAGTGCCTAGCACATAGTAGCACTATATAAATACCTATTACCTTCTTTTGAGGAGCATAGTATGACTTCTATTTGACAGAGAGCAAATTTGTTTTTAGATAAAAGTCCTAAAGCATGTGAGTGCATCTGTATGTGTTTGTATATTTAGGTACAAGGGAGAGAAGGTGGGAGAGGGGAGGAGGATGGTCTATAACTGTATTATCACTTTTTTACATCTTTTTTTTTCCTTTTCTGCCCAACTTGAGAAAGCCTTTAAATGTCCGTTGAGATCATCCTTTGTTTCAGTTCATTTCTCTTTCCATCAGAAAATAGATAAAGGTAAATGGAGCCAGGGATTTCCATGGCTAGTTTAGAGATTAGGTAAGCAAAATGGAGGGGCACTTGAGGCCTTGACATCCTGGCTAAGGAGGAAAGGATGGCAGCTTCTTATCCTGTCACATCACAAAGCCTGTGGCCTCTTGATTCCTGTTATTTCCCAATATGCATTCTTGTGGCTTTGCTTCTTGGAGGAATGCTGTAATTTATGAGCTTTCCTTTCTCGTCCCCTGTCTGTTGGCTTTATCTGCATTCTCCACTTTTTATGAACAAAAGGAAAGAACCTATTTTTAGTCTCTCTGACTCCTTTCTCCTGGAGCGATTTTTAAAAAATGGTCCTATGGGGTTAAACCTCCCCCGTTTGGTTCTAGCCCAGAAGCCATTGTTTGGAGAAGCTTAAGCTTAAGAATGGGATCTAGCCACATGGCTTTTGTTCCTTTTGATTCTGTCCAAACTCCAATAAATCATATCATTTTATGATGAATAACAGATCTAAGGAGAAATGAGATGAGAGTTAAAAAAAAAGTCAGAAAGGGCAAGAGGGAAAGAGAGGCCTAGGGAGGAAAGGAAAGAGTAGAAAAAATATTGAACTCAGAAATCTGTAGTAGAATAATCAAAATATTATGTTTTTATTCCTGTTTCCTTCCTGCACCTGTCTTCTTTCCTTTAACTGGAGTTGCAGGTAGGGAGAATGTAAGATCAGGAATGGGGCTTGGAGACGGAGATCTCATGGGATCCTAGATGCCAGTACCTTTGTGATGGACATGAACGAATGCATTTGGAAATGTTGTCTGGCAGATGTTAGAGATTAATGAGTACTAGTATCATAAAGAGTTTGAATACTTCCTGATTTCAGCTTCAAAAGAAAAAATTTGCAGAAATGGGAGAAGAGACAAAAGCTGGGAACATTATGGCGTTCCTAGACCCCAACTACCTAAACTAGGCTCAGAAGAATATAGATACTGGAAAGCATATGTCATATTGAGACTTAAGGAATAATACTGAGCATCACTGAGGTATTGCTAGTCATGTGACTTTGGATGTTCCCCAAGTCTTTCAAAAGGGCTTCTTTGGGAGAAACAAAGACTAAAACAAAGGGTTATCCCTATGGAAGCTTGTCAAGTTAAGTAAGCTTGCCAGGCTTGGATTCTGACATCTCTAAGAGAGAAAAATGGATGTCCTAGTGCAAGTGGGTCAAGAGATATGCCCTCAACTCCATCCATTTGACTAGATGAAGAAACTTTTTAATGACTGGTTTCATTGCTATTAAGCACTGTGGTCCAACTCTCTGACCACAACAGGTGTCTTTTTGGAAAATTTGATGACTTTTTGCAAAGAACCTCAATAGGATAAATACTTACACATGCACACAGAGTTTGTTCAAGTCAATGCTGAACTCCCATGGCCTAGTCTTTTGAACACTAATAATATGATTCTTATTTTACTGGGTTTTTAGCAGAATTTATGTGGCACAGTGGGTAGTGTATTGGCCCTGGAATCAGAAAGACTTGAATTTAAATTTGGCTTCAGACATACTAGCAGTGTGACACTGCGTAGGCCATCTGACCTCTATTTGCCTTGGTTTCCTCATCTGCAAAATGGGAATAATAGTAAAATTGAATTGTTGTGAATATGAAATGAGATGTCCGTAAAAAGTGCTCAGCACATAGAAGATGCTATGTAAATGCTTGTTTCCTTCCCTTGAATGATCTTTTCTTCCTTCTAAACAATTCAGTGCTCACTTATTCAGTAGCTAGATGGAGCTGAGATTCCCCAAATTATATATCAGTCTTTCTAATTACATTCCTGAGCAGAAGTAATTTACCCTGTTCTGTCATCCTTGAGCATAGGGGAGAATGAAGCAATTGCCCCCTAGTATTCCAGATTATCAAGATACATTCTCAGAAGGATCATAGTGTAAATTTAAGGGCAGGAAGTAGCAACCTGGGGAAAGTAAACACTTCAGGAGATGTGGCAGGATTTTTTTATTTTAATATCCTGGAAAAAGAGAAGGAAAACTCAACATTTTTTGCATGGGTAAAGGATCATAACATATGTCAGAGGTAGATTACTTTCAGAGGTAGCTTTTCAAATCCACATTTATTCACTCCCTTCGGAGAAATAAATGGATAAACTTTTTCCTTTCATTAGGGGAGGAAAACAGAGACAGTAATGTAGAAATGAACTCAATCACACTATCTAATTCCAGTATATTCTTTTGATCACAGGATTATAGATTTAGAATCTGGATCCTTAGACATCATCTAGAATTATTCCATTCATTTTATGGATGAAGAAACTAAAGCCCAGAGAGGCTAAGGTTCTTGCCCAAGGTTACATCACTAGAAAGTCTCTGAGTCAGAATTTGAATCCAGGTCCTGAACCCAAATTTCAGAATTATATTGCACCTCACTTCTTCTAGGCATATACCAAATTTATAGGATATTCATTAGAGCTTAATCAAATAAAATTTAGTTAATGAATAGCTACCATACCAAAAAATATTTGAAATGAAGGGGAACTATCTGAAGGTTATAAAGTATTACCTTAAGTGGTAGGAAAAATTAGGATCTTGCAGAGTAATGAATGGACAACGGGGAGTAGGGAAGAGAAAGGCATTAAGAAGAGCTGCTGATTCATGCCTGAGACCAGGTATTTCATTTTACCTTTCAGTGATTCACGTTGTTTATTCATAAAATAAAGATAACAATATTTTCATCCCCAGATCTTCTAGTAATGTTGGAATTAGGGAGAATCTAATGAAGTGATATATGTAAATTTGCTTTGAATTCTTAAAAACAAGACTATATAAATCCAATTTAGGACCATTCCTTTTTTTATCTTCATAGAAGAAAATGAAACAAGGTATTTTGGTTAAGATAGGAAGACAACATGTTAATTGGGGGACAGTATTAAGTCCCAAAATAGCTCATCAAATATTTTTTAGGAACTAAATGCATTAATAGAAATTCAGAGCTGGAAGAATTCTCAGAGATGATCTAATCTAACTTCCTTATTTGATGAAGGAAGAAATTGAGGCCAAAAGAGGTTAAGTGACCTTTCCAAAGTCATACAGTTCCTGAGAGCTGAAACTAGCATCCGGGTCTTTTAACTTTGAGTCTAGTTCTTTCCATTATGGTAGGTGCACATTCCTGTTCGAATGCAAGGAAGCAATTCTATTGTCCTAA
Source organism: Bettongia penicillata ogilbyi (assembly GCA_023548195.1). Classification (NCBI taxonomy): domain Eukaryota; kingdom Metazoa; phylum Chordata; class Mammalia; order Diprotodontia; family Potoroidae; genus Bettongia; species Bettongia penicillata. The sequence continues at coordinate 3,828,913 of JAJHZJ010000589.1, forward strand.
ACAGAACTCTGCAGCTGTCAGACTTTATGAACAGGCTCATCCATCACTGCTTCCCAAAGGATCTGAGCTACCAATGCTTTTGTTTTTTGAGGGATGGTCTAAGAATGTCCTCCAGAAAGATTGTGTTACTGTGACCACATCAGAGGATCTCTCCATTTGAGTGGACCTCAATGTTTTTTCAAGGTTCCATCACTGTTAAGAGTCTCAGCTGTCTGATTAAGCATTCAGGGGTTTATCACTGGCCCCACACATAGCATCAATTTTTTTTTAAATCCTTCTAAAGCAATGGATTAATTTACATAAAGACATATTGAACATAGTCAAAGAAATTCAACATGGATGATTTTCTATAGACTATTCCCTATGTCTGGGATACATACTTTGCTCATCTCTGCAGTAAAATACCTTTCTCTTTTAAGGGTTCAGTTCAAATATCACCTCTTTTACAAAGCTTGGTCTTTTCCTCCTCTTGTTTTCCTAGATCATTTTGTTTGTAAAAGACTTTTCTCCTATCACATTCTTTCTTGTATCAATGAATTAATCAGTAGTATTTATTAAGTGCTTATCATATGTTTCATCTATTTATTTATTAAGGACCTCTAATATTGTTCTAGGTGCTAGGAATGAAATTATCCCTGCTCATAAGAGCCTTATATTTTAGTGGGGAGAAGAGAACTACCTATATAGGTAAGTTATTGTTCAGTAATGTCCGATTCTTCATGACCCTATGGGTCATAGCACGCCACTACTGTCCGTGGGGTTTTCTTGGCAAAAGTATTGGAATGATTTGTGATTTCCTTCTTCAATAAGGCAAACAGAGATTTTTGCCCAGGGTCACACATCTGGTAAGTGTCTGAGGCTGGATTTGAATTCAGGTCTTCCTAACTCCAGGCCCAGTAGTCTATTCACTGTGCCACCTCATTTCCTCATATATTTATATGCAGAATCAATATAAAGAGAACAAATATTACCAAAATACTACCAATACAACACAAGAGGCAATAGGGAGTCACTGAAGTAAAGTGAGTTATAAGTTAAGCAAAATTAGGCGAGTAACATGGTCAGAGCTGAGCTTAAGGAAAATAATTTTATCAGTAGACTGAAGGTTAAACTGGAATGGGGACATGCTCTAGGCAGGGAAACTATTTAGGAGGCTGTTGCTATTTGTTTTATTTAACCTTATTTATGGATATGTTGAATGCTAGCATGCCTCATCTCAAGGGACAGTCAGCTCTTTGAAGGCAGAAACTGTCATTTTTCATCTTTGTATCTCCAGCACCTATCACAGCACCCAGAATATAGAAGACATTTTTAAATGATTCTTAATTATCATTTTTTGAAATTCCTCCTTTTCAGGAACTTAATAATGCTCACTCATCTTGCCTTACTTCAAAGGGACCCAAAACTCATTCCCAGTATTTGATCCTTTTACAGTTCAAAGAGATTTTATGTTTGAACAGAATAATTCTGAAGTTAAGAATGGCTGTTAACTAATAGTTTCAGTTTTATTTACTTATTTTGCAAAATCAGATATACAGTGATAGCTTGAGCTTTTAAAACAGAAATTTCATATGCAAATGATATAATCCTATTTTAAGGAACTTAGATAAATGTTCTTAGATAAATCATTTCACACGCAAAAAAAATCAAAGTGATATTCATTTGATTATAAAAATAGAATTATGGAGATTAATTGACCTACTAAAGATGTTGAGCAAGTTTTGAGAATTATGATTCACGTTGATTTGTAGGTGTTGACAGAATGAAGAGCATAGGTTATAGAGAAAAAAAACAAATTGGGTTGTGAGGTTAAAATCTTGACCTCTAGCCTAAGTTACCTAATAGTATTTAAGGCAAATCATCTTTTCTTTTGCCTCAATTTTTTCTTCTTTAAGAAGATATAAAATACCTGCCCCTTATTTCCTCTTAAGGATGTCATAAAGATGAAAATTAATGTTCTAAAAATGAGCGCTTCTTGAATTTTTAGTGAAGAAACCCTAGTCACGTAATCTATCTGCCTCATTTTATAAATGAGGAAACTGAGAGTCAGGGAATAGAAGTATACTTCTATGCATTACAAAAATGACTTTTATACCATGATGTCACTTCCATACTGTGGAACCTTAAGTGAATCAATTTCACCTGTCTTTATCAATGAATTTGTATTGTCTTACTGTATATATTGTAATATGTAAAATGATAACTATAGCTCTCTAGACCAACATTTCTTAAACTGTGGATTGTGACCCCACATGGGGTTGCACAAAGTTTGGCAACAGTAAAAGGTTTCTGAATACACAGTGACCAAAAATTAATTCAAAATCAAATGCTTAATGAATCTGAAGTATTTCTGGCAGTGCTTACCCATGTTGCATCATGCAACATCATTGCACCCTTGGTTCTGAACACAAAGCATGCACACTTTGTACTGCACGTGCCCTCAGGCTTTGCAATGCCAATTAATGGTGCCAAAATTTAAAAGGGGTTACAAGTGGAAAATGTTTAAGAAACCCTGCTCTAGACTATATGGAACATTAGTCAAGTGAGAATCACCAAAGTTTTTAAATGTAAGACATTCAAGTCTTTGTATCATAGCCTTAACAATAAGGATGGAGGTGTTTATTTATTTATAAAAGGTCCTGAATTTCTTCTCTGAATCCCTCAGAAGTATTAGGTACATTACTTTGCATATAGTTGGGACTAATTATATATTTCTTAGTTAAATGAAAGACAAAAGAAAACAAGTATGTAGGATGCCTAAAGAGGCAGACGTTGTATCAGAGAGGATGGTCAAGGGAAAAATACACTAGTCTTAGTTCTTCCACTTACTAGCTTCTATGAACTTGATCAAATTGGATAATCTCCCAAAAGCTAAGTGTCATCTTCCCTGTACATTTATAAAAAATAGAAATAAAAATATCTGCATGGGGGCGATCATGGAACCTCGATTAATCTGATGATTATCCCCAATCAACTTGATGAGTTTCTAGGGCCTGAACTTTGGTCAGAAGGGACACCTTCCATGGAGGTTGATCTGTGGCCCAGTCCCTTGTTGAGAGGTCTAAGGGAACTTCCCTGTTTGGTCCCTAGGAACTGGGCTGCCTTCAAGATGACTGATACTTTAGAGTCAGGAGAGATGGGCTCTAGTCAAGGATACCAAACCCTCTGTTGTCTGTGTAACAATGAGCTGCATCTCATTTTATCTCATCTATCTTAGCTCTTTTTTATCCCTCTGCTTTTGTTTTCACTCCCTTGGAATACAGTACAGGATAGGTGAATAGGAGGAAGACTTTCCCTCCCACCCACCTTCTACCTCAAAGAGCATAAAATGGTGTCTAGCAAGAAATCACCTGGCAAGTGGCCTTTTCTTGACGAAGAAAGCCTGAGACAGAAATATCCAAACCTCCAATTCCTGGCTGCCTTCTTGTGTCTTTCTATGAATGCTTCTGGGCATAATGCATAATGGAGGCAATCAGTCAACTTATAGGCACTCACTATGTTCAAGGAACTGTGCTAAATACTGAGGACACAAAGAAAGACAAAACAGTCCCTGTTCTCAAGAAGAGTGACAATATGCAAATAACCATGTAATATAAGATATACACAGGGTCAGTGAAGGTAATCTGAGAGGCATGCACTAGCCTTGGGGAAACTTGGAAAGGCTTTTTGCAGAAAGTTGTATTTGAGCTGAGTTTTGAAGGAAGTCAGAAGAACCAGGAGGTGGAAGGGAAAAGGGAGAGCATTTCAGGCAATAAAAAGTACTATCAGTGAAAAGCCTAGGAAATAAGAGATGGATGGAGTATAGTATTCAAAGAACAACAAGAAGGCAGGTGTTGCTAGAATGTGGCCAATCTCCAGGGTATGGATGAGGGTAAATTGTAAAGAGACTGGAAAGGTAAGGAGAAGCCAGGTTATGAAAGATTTTAAATGCCAAGCAGAGATTAACCATGATAAATAAATAAAACACAAAATAATAAATAAATATAAAAGTTACAGAGTTTGAGGCTAGATATAAATATTATTATTTGCATCATACAACAGGGCATAATCCCAAATTGGGTACCAAGCTGACAAAATGGACAAAATTCCCTTTATAGAAGAAAAGAAGGGAAAGAGGAAAGAGGAGGAGAAGAAAGAGGAAGAAAAGATGATGATGATGATGACTTAGCAAGATAATAACCAGACAGCTGGAGGACAAGCCATGATATGAAAAACCAAGAAATATGAGATGTGGACCTTGCCAGTACTCTCTGACATTGCTGTGAGCTGCTCAGGCAATACAGGTCTGAAGGACGACAGAAGTCATCTCGTACAACACTTTCATTCTATCTATGAGAAAACTGAGGCATAGTAAGATTAAGGGACTTGCCAAAGATTTCATAGGAAAGATTAAATATCAGTCCTTTGTGTTTTAGGATTACTCTGTGATGGAGGATATAAAAAAGTTGTTCCATCCTTTATATCTATATTATATATTGAACACTTTTGTGAGACTGAACCTAAATTCACATCTGGAAAACTCTAAACATAAGCTATACCGAAGCAATGCTTAGCTTTAAAGATTGCCCTGGAGTTTTTCTGTAGGGAGTAGACCCAGAACCAAAGAGAGAAAATGACCATCTTGTAGGCCCTCAGGATAAAATATAACTCTATATAAGGCCAGAAGTAACATGATACTACCAACTCCACAGGTTCTTGTGAGAATGACATGTCTAAAATGCTTGGCAAACCTTAAAGTGCTATATAAATGATAGCTATTGTTATGGTTGCTATCACTATTATTGCAATAGCTTCTCATTTGAAATACTAAAATAACCTCCTATCTGGTCTCCAATCTTTTAATTGTTCTCTTCTTCAATGCATCTTCCACCAAATTATGTATGCTTGTCCTTTGTTGCCAAAGAAGACCATGCCATCTGAGAAATAACAACATGACTTAGACTTGACTTTTTTTTTTAAGTGAGGGAAGGCTGTGCAGGTCACCAGCCTCACTTCTCCTCCAGAGTCATCTGAATCCAGTGACCTGATATTCCTCAGGATGACTGGAGATGACCTAGGATGAGGCAATTGGGGTTGAGTGACTTTCCCAAGGTCACACAGTTAGTGAGTATCACGTGTCTGAGATGAGATTTGAACTCAGGTCCTCCTGACTCCTGCACTGGTACTTTATCCACTGCATCAACTAGCTACCTCCTCTACCAAAATACCATAATTGTCAAAATAAACTTCAGGAATAGCTTTCCACCATATCAAACATCCCCTTCCCACCCTGAAAAAAAAACCACTTATTTTTCTCCATAGTTTTTATATTGAAAATAAATTCCTCAGTCTGGCATTTAAGGCCCTCAGCAATCTGGCCCCTTTCTACCATTTCAGCCTTTTTGTGTATTACTCACCTTCATGGGTTCCATATTCCAGCTAAACCTTACATTTCTCAGACTGGACACATCATCTCCCGATTCTGTGTATTCACGAAAGCAATCCACCAAAATCTGGCAAGCCCCATCTCTTCTCTCAGATCTTTTGACTTCCTCCAAGACTCAGTTTGGACATCTCTACTTCCTTAGTTGTCTTCTCAACAACCTTGTTGCCCTTGCCATGTCCTCAAGGTTTTAAGAATTTCATCTTTAAAACTTTTGCCTTCGGGATTTAACTGTAGTGTCTGGCTCCTGACTCTACTGGTCACTACATCATTAGGGCCTAGTCATGCTTTACTTTACTCCCTGCCCTTCTCATCAGTCTTACCAACTGCCTTGCTGCCACACATATACTCCCTCCAACATGCCCCCACCCCTCCAATTCTACAACTGTGGGCAAATGAACTAACAAATTTTGGGGGGAAAAGTGCCCCAACGTAGTCCTCCCTGACCACCACTTCCAAAGTGTGTTGTCTTGTGCTTTTCAAATACAAGGTCTCTACAGGGAGATAGAAATTGTCATTGTTCTTGTATTTTCATCTCCAGTGCTGAAAATAAGTAGTTAATAAGTGTTTTTTCATTCATTCTTCATCACTTCCACCCTAGTATATAATTAATCTTGTAATACATTTATGTGTGCTCATATTATAATTCCTCAATAAAACAGAGCTCCTTGAGGTTTGTTCCACTCTTGAATATTGCCTTCCTGGTGTCTAGCACAGGGCCTTGCTTATAGCTAGCGTAAGAAATTCAGCAGCAGAAAGATTTCTAATTTAGGAGCCAGGAGACTTGGGTCCCAAGCCTATGACCTTGGGCAAAGTATTTAACTTTCCTATGTTTCAGTTTCTTCAAATGTAAAACAAGGGGGTTGAACTAGGTAGCCTCTATGAGGAAGTCCTTTACTGGCCTCTAAATAACCTCCTAACTGGTCTCTAATCTTCTAATTGTTCATTTTCTTGATCGGAACAACCACACCTACCAAAATAACCTTACAACATAGGTCTCTACCATATCAAAACTTTTTGGGAAGCTGGAGCAAGGGTGATTATGAATGAATAGATGAAAAAGCATGTATAAACTACTTACTATAAGCACTGGAGGTGAAACTATAAACACAGGCAATCCCTACCCTTAGAAATCTTCATAGAGGGAATGTAAGGGGAAAGCTTATCCCTCCTAGCTCTAGCTCAATGATGCTATTAATATGTTGAATTGAGAAAAGGAATTTGGAAGTTGTTAAAGTTTTTACAGCAGGTAGGGACAGTTAAGTGGCACTGTGGCTAGAGCACAGGGCCTAAAGTCAGGAAGACCATCTTAATGAGTTCAAATCCAGCCTTAGATATCTTTTAGCTGTGTGACCCCGGGTAAGTAGTCACTTAACCCTGTTTGCCTCAGTTTCCCCATGTGTAAAATGAGCTGGAGAAGGAAATGGCAACTCATTCTAGTAACTTTGCTAAGAAAACTCCAAATGAGGTCACAAAGACTCAGATATGACTGAACTTTTAAAGCTTTCTTAACTAAGATCTTTCCTATATTTCCAATTTTCTTACACCTTGTTCCTTCCCTCACCCCGTCCTGACCTCCCACAATCCCCCAATATTCCAGTTCAGTGAATCTGGCCTCCTCACACTGGGCACTCCATCTCGTGACACTCTGTGTATTTTCCCTGGTTGTGGAACTCCCTTCCTCTTTGTCTTCACCTCCTGGCTTCTCTAGCTTCATTCAAGTCTCAGCAAAAATTCCACTTTTTGAGAGATGGCTTTCCCAGCTCCACTTAACATCCTCCCTTTGTGACATCTCCAATTGATCCTGACACATCCATCTTGTTTGTACAGAGTTGCTTGTATTCTGTCTCCTCCATTAGAATGTGAACTCCTTGACAGAAGGACCTGTATTTGTTTTTGCTTTGTTTTTGTTTTGTGTTTTTGCCTTTCTTTGTTTACTCAGTGCTTTGTACAGTTCCTGGTAAAGAGTAAGTATTTAATAAATGCTTACTGACTTGATTGGTGAAGGAAAATAAGTTTAATTCAGTCAGCAAGCATTTATTAATTTCCTATCCTGTGCTAGGTACTGTTCTAAGAGTTAGGGATACAAAGAAAAGTAAATTGGTTATCACTGTTACTTTCCTTGTGTTCCACCCTTGTTCTGGAGAGAGAGAGAGACTTCTACCTGACACTTTTGCAATTCTTGAGAATCAAGATTAAAATTTAGGAGGAGACAAAAAAAAGTGGAAATTTCATTCAGAAAGTTCTGCGGTTCCTGCTTATTCTAAGGACTATGTACCAGGAGGAAAATGAACAATTAAGGGCACCTCTACCCCTACTTACCTTGTTCTCATTTTAGAAAGCCCTAGAAGGGGACAAAAAGGAAGAAAGTTTAGATTTCCTCATGAATTGTGTAGAGAAAATCTTTAACAGGGGTTTTATAACCCTCTACTCTCTAGGGAATTTAGGTATGCTGGGTATTAGTTGAGACTGGAAAGGAGTAGTTCAGAGGTGGGGACTGCCATTTAAAATGTTCCTTTGTTTAACCTTTTTTTCCTGTTATTGTATATGAAACTTTGAAACCTTCCTGATTTTCCATCCCAGAAGCACACGACAGCTGATGCAGGTGCCAATTGTGGTGTTTGTTTGGATGGGGAAGCAGGCAAGGAGGATGATGCCTGATCATTGGCATTCCTGGGACTCAGGCATTGCCCACTGTATTATATCACTACCTGGCAAGCCAAGGAAGGAAAGCAGGGAGAAGTCTTTTAAGAAAGCGAGTGTTATTTTGAGATTAAGGGACTTTTCTCCTGACTATCTAGTACTTTGTCCATCTCACAGTTAAATGGATCCTGTGAGGAGGAAAGATGTCTCAGGTGAAGATCTCCATGTGCCATCAAGAGCAACATCCACTAGAGAATCATCTGGTAATCATAAAATATCCAAGTAATCCTCTTCCTTATCATCTCATCATACAATCCTTACTGATCTCCCCAGTCATGTGTCCTAAGCCCTGAGCAGAGCTCTTCCAAAAGCAGGTTATGAAGTTCTCAAAGCTTGCTAAGGATGTTCCATGTGTTATTATCTCATATGAGATGCACGTTAACCCTGTGAAGTAGATACTGCATATGTATTTTTATCTCTTACAGATAAGGAAACTGAGGCTCATCATAAATAAATAACTTGCCCTTTGTCACTCAAATTGTGTCAGAAATGGGATTTGAATTTATATATTCCTGAATCAAAGTCTAGAAACAGAAAACCAGGGTACTGTGATTTTTAAGCTTATTTTTGAAGTTATTTGCCCCATGACTTAAAAAAGCTCCCTATTTAAAAAAATGTAACTTAAACTCCTTTTGCTTCAGTATTTTCATCTAAAATCAGGATGGCAGCATATTTGGGAGGATGGTACAATGAAGAGTTATATAAATGTATAGATAACATCATACCTTGAGAAGGGGGCGGGGAGACATTCACTGTTTAATAATAGGGCTATCTACTCCAGGACTACTAGGTTCATCCCCAATTTTTAAAGTCTACTCTATGTATTCATGGAGAATTTTAACTCATTTAATCTTAGATTTATTATTCCCCTACTCCAGCGCAAGCTCTTCCAAACCAGGACTAGATTGGCTTACTTTAGGAAGGAACAGAGAAGAGGGCAGAAGATAAATGTTGTTCAGAAGTTTCAATCACATGCAACTCTCTGACTGGGGTTTTTTCAGCAAAGATACTCTAGTTTGCCATTTCCCTCTCCAACTCATTTTACAGATGAGGAAACTGCAAACAGGATTAAGTGACTTACCCAGGATCACACAGCTATTAAGTCTGACGCTGGTTTCATATCTCCAGGTTCAGTGCCCTATCCACTCTGCCACCTAATTGTCCAAGTTGACAAATGAATAAATGTCTTTATAAGTGTGTTGGATATGACCACTTTGAATAAACTGAATTCTGACAAATAACCTGATTCATTCCCTGCTCAACTAGCCCACACCATAGACCATTCAGCTGATCAGGCTGCTCATATCTCCCTTCCAAAATCACATTGTATTCATCATGTTTACATTTTGTGTATATTAGTTGACGTGCATACCCACAGGCATTGTTTCCCCAAATAAACTGGAAGCATCTTGAAGGCACAGTTTGTATATTCAACAACCAGCAGTGTAACTGGTAAGTAGCAGAAGCTTAATAAATGCTTAGCAGTTCAATAATTACATTGAACATTTGGATAGGTCTAGGTCTCGGTCTCAGATAACCTGAAAAATCCCAAAGGAATTTCTTGCCAGCAAAGATGTGACTACCTTATGTCCTCAACTGCAGTCCTTTGACTAAATGTATTCAGTTACTTGAGGTCCTAGAAGGCCACCTGTGACCTCCAGACCTCAGGTTCCCCAACCCTGAAGCCAGTCACCCAGGAATTGCCAAAGGCTAGTACATGGATCATAGATTAGGCACCATATGGTTGGTAGTAGTAAGGAGGAAAAGGTAAGAATATGGAGAAGTGACATAGGTGGGATATAAAATTGAGGGATACAGAGCCAGGGGAGAGATAGCATAAGGTTATCATGTTTCTGGGGGAATGAAAGAAAGGGTGGGAAAGAAGATAAACTTTTTTTCTGTTCTGTTTTTAAACTTCATGACAATTGTATCAATCAACCCATTTTTTAAAATTTGGTATTTTTTACTTGTCCATATATATGTTTCTTCTTGATTGAATATAGGATCCTTGAGAGCAAGGACTGTTGTTTAATATAATATGTAATACATGATCATAGTTTAATAAATGAGTTTAATAAATAAATTGTTTAATAATTTGATAAATTGTTTAATTTAAGTAATTGTTTAGATAAGATTGTTTACTAGTTGAAATTCTCTAGAAATTGTTTACTAGTTCCAAGAGTTAAACAATGGAGGGATAGTATGAGTGTAGATCACTGTCTTCTTTTAAAAAAACACAACAACACAGTTGTGAAAAATTCTCAAGATTTTAAGGTCTACTTTCTGGTGACGATGTGCATGTGGAATGACTTGCTCACCACAGCCAGTGTTTATTGGATCAAGAGAATTACCCAGAGTTGCTACTCCACAGACTGATCAGCATAGGAATTCATGGACTAAAAAACATAAATACTTTTAAGCAAAGCTATTCAACTGAAAGCACCTTCACCCTTGGGCAAATTGTTTTCCAATTTCTGTGTCACAGAGTAGCTTTCCTGGGATTTCTCCTAATTTTAGCTTCTCTGACTAATTATCACTATGACTGTTGCCTGCCTTTGTGGCAACACCCACTATGTTTTTCAGTCCATTAAATCTTGTAATCCTGCATTATTATTTTGATCATTTTAAAGGATTTCATTTTGTCTCTTTAAATGTACTTATTTCTCATTAAATATACATAACATCTTATTTGAGATTATGTCAAAGCCAAAGTTTATTATTGTTTCGTATATTTCTAAACTCACCTTCTATTAGAATCAGGTGGCTTCTTCCAAAGCTGCTGAGGGTAAAAGGGAAGGGTGAGTTTCTTACAGCTAGGTTTGCAGTAGATATTATGGTTGGGGGCCATTCTAAAGTGCTTTGGAGTCAATAGACTGGAATGGGAGTGACCTCTAGTGGTACTGGCTTGTTCTTCTGGAGAAAATTACATCCACAAAAATTAAATGTTAACCACTGTCTCCATATTTTGCAGTTTTAGCTGCAAATCAAAAGCACAGACTTCAGTGAAATGGAAATTAATCTAGGTTTTAGTACTGGGTGAAGATTGATTGGAGAACGGAGAGCTTATATTTCCAGGTTTCTATTCCACCTGCCAAATTCCCAGGCAGCCTGACTTCCATCTATTCTACCTCTCCATAACACTCTGGAGTTGAACTGAGGGAGGTAATGAGATGTATTAGACTACTGGAGTTGGAGAACTTAGATTTAGATTCTTGTTTTTCCTCTTAGTAGTGCCTGTGCAACTGGGTTAGTCACATCACCTCTAAGATTGCAGTTTTCTCTATTTAGAGACACTTCATGATTTTTAAAAAAGAGAGAGAGATTTCAGTTTTCTCCTCTGTAAAGTGATGCAGTTGGATTAGGTGATCTCTATGTCCCTTCCACCTCTACATCTATGGTCCTATGACCCATGACCTCTCAGGTCCTCAGTTACATCAGTTTGCAAATCAGATGGTTATACTATATGACTGCTAAGGTGCCTTCTGGTTCTAAAGCTCTCAGGTGCTAATGCAAATAGCTATAATGCTGTGAACCGATTTATAACTTTCTGAAGTAGAAAAGAAATCTAATTTCCTGTGATAAAGCACGATGGTCCTCATTACTTTAAATTCATCCAGGAGTCATTTCTTATTAGGCTATCTGATATTGGCCAATGCTTGGAGTCAGTGGGTATGAAAAAGCCAAGATGTTAAGTAGAGCATAAAACATTTTTTGAAATCAATTTTATCTATAAAACGTGAAGAAGGGAGTAAGCATTTCATAGGAATAGTTAATAACCAGACATTATATTTATAAATTCATAATTTTATTTTCATATGAGTCAAAACATATTATTAGTTACCTAAGGAAAAAAACCATTATGAACTATAATTTCTACATTCAAGAAAAGTTTTGATGATACCCAATTTTGGCAGATAAGAAGGCTTATCATCCATCACTTTTCTAAGTTGACAGAAATTTAGAAACTCTGCATGCTCATATCATTCTGAAGGCATGAAATGCAGTTCACACAATCCCAAATTATTCTTCTAACCATTTAATTTAAGTAACAGTGTTTTTAGACAACGATGAGACCCAGACCCATCAGACATTCTTCAAACTACTCCCATAATCTTCATTTCATTAAATTATGGAATCATAAAATTTCAGGGGCAGAAAGGATTGGAGTGGGGGAGGGTCACATAATCCAAATATGTATCCCATTCATCACTGGAAACACAGTGCAATTCATTGATGACTTGAATGTGGCCCGCTGGAACTATATGGAAATGGTGCTGGCTTTTGAGTCAGAGGAACTGGACTCAAATCCCAATTATTCCACCTTGAGTGAATCACTTCATCCTTTCCTCATGTATGAAATGATGGACTTGGACTAGATAACCTCTAATATTCTTTCCAGCCCTACATGTATGATCCTCTGCTGCTTTAGTACGTTAAAGACCTATGGCTTCATCAAGCATGGAGTCAAACTATGAGCAGTCTTATAGTTTAGCCTCCAAGGGCAGTTAGGTGGCATAATGGATAGAGTTCTGGGAGCGTTCAGGAAGACCTGCGTTCCAATCTGGCTGCTGACACTGCTAGTGGTGTGACCATAGGCAAGTCGGTTAATTTCTGTTTGTCTCAGTTTCCCAGGATCTTCATGAGGATCCAATGAGATAGGACAGGCAAAGTGCTGACACATAGTGAACTCTTCATACATTTTTGTTGTTGCTTAGTCATTTCAGTGGTGCCTGACTCACTGGGACCCCGTGAGGGTTTCCTTGGCAAAGAAACTAGATGGTTTGCCATTTCCTTCTCCAGTACATTTTACAGGTGAGGAACCTGGGCAAACATGCTTAAATGACTTGCTCAGGGTCACATAGCTACTAAGCTTCTGAGGTCAGATTTGAACTCAGGTCCTTCTGTTATCAGTATTATTATATAGTGATTATTATTATTATAGTTAATTGTGGGTCAGAGAGGTTAAAAGACTCACTCATGGTCACATGGCTAATAAGTTTCAGAGGCTACTGGACTAGTCCCAGAGGGGCAGAAAAACCGAAGGTTTCCTTCCTAGCTTCAATCAGGGAAATATCCCCCAATACTCTCAAGAAGATTGTCCGTGGGAATGTGCATACCCTTCACAGGAAGAGGCGAGGTCTTGCTCCCCTATAAGCTTGACAAACTGGAGCAGAGGGATCCCATGATATATGTCTATATACACTATGTTTCATGGCTAGATTCTTGTGAAATCACCCAGATCCTGATTTTCTCAGCTTGAGCTTGTCACTTTTAGTGGGCTGGAACAGAATAGAACTCACTGCATTACAGAGAAATATAGAGAAATGAGGCTGAGATAGCATGGTATCATCAACATCTATTAATAAAAATTGTCTTTGGATAGCGATTTACATTTTTCATTTGGCTTATTTTTGTCTGTTATGGGTATAAAATTATTCCTGATAATCTAATAGTCTTTCAAATACATATTCTAATAAGTGAGCATTTTTGAAGAAATGATGGATTAAACTTGATTAAGCAAGTGTATACATTTTTAAAACTTAATTCTTTAAAATGTAATTCAATATAAAATATACTTTCTGTCATTTTGATAACTTGAACTTAGATGCTAGAATGTAAAAGAAAACTAAGAATATGATCAAAGCAAAATGTAACTCATCAGCACAGTGCTAAAGTTAATCTTTCCAGATGCTCATGAGATGCTACAATAAGTCTATTTGACATTAGAGGAAATTTATTTATATCATCATAGGAAATTGTTAGTAACTACTTGCTTAGTATTGTTGCATAGGATTTCAGAGTAACATGATGCAGTCCATACTCTTGAAGAGAATTAGTCCCTACTTTTAAAGAGAATATATTTCCTTCCCTTCCCTCTCCTTTCCTATCCTCTCCTTTCCTTATCTTTTTTCTTTTCTTTTCTTTTCTTTTCACCATCCATAGTAAGGCCATTCAATCAATAAGCATTATTAAGCAGCTACTATGGGCCAGGCACATATTGTACCTGTTATTTATCAAGGACTTTGCTCATGCCTGACAGATATCAAACAATTAATTAATGTGTATTTATTATGCACCTGTTATGTTCCATACCCAGTGTTGGGTGAAGGGCATCCAATGATAAAAAAGAAATAATCCATGCCCTCAAAAAGCTTCTATACCTTCTTATACACATGTAATAAATGGGATATGTCCATTTCCTTCATGGAACTTGCAATAGAGTAGGAGAGATGAAACATGACCATAAATAAATATAATCTAAAATAGAATATGGTGATTTCTTTAGAGAGGTGGGAAAAAAGTGCTATCAGAATTCAACAGAAGGGAAGATAATTTGGGGTTTCCATGAAGAGGAAAAGGAAGGAGACTGAGACATACAGACATAAGCATCATCTTTTGGATCTCTGCAACTGCTATCTTCTTTGATCCCATTCTGTTTTATATGAAGTCCACTTCCTTAGTCTCCTTCTTTTATGCAGAGCTGGTGACCATGCTCAAAAGTGGCAGAGAATCATCCCTTGGCTAAATATTTCTCTTTACAATTTGCTGCCACCTAGTGTCCAGCAAACACCTTCCTCTCTTGAATCTTGATTCAAGGAAATGATAAAAGTCATTAATGAAATCATATGGGGTTCCCCAAAGATCAGAGTTCCCAAGAGCATAAACTTATGATGCCTTAAGGATTTTCCAAGTCATTCAATAGTGTGTCTATTGCTCCCTTCCCCAAGATCTTACTTGGCATTAATTACAATCCCACATCAGAGAATGGGAATCAAAAATTGAGCCAATTATGAGAGAAACCAGCAAATCACCTAAACCACCTTTAGTCCTTTTTGAGCTATATGACTGAACAAGATGAACTACAAAACTATTAATAGATCTTTTTCTCCTAGAAGAATTCCATCAGTATGACTAGAGTGGTCTTCTACTGATCACATCTCTGGAGTTGATTGCCCTTCTTGGGACATGCTACTTGGAGGAAGTGCCTTAACTTGGAAGAGATCTCTCCTAGTTCTTGTGGGGACCAATTGCCTTCTACTGCCTCCCATTTCCACTTGAGAGCCAGCTCCAATGGTGTCATACATTATTTATGAAAATCTACACCATTACTAGGATGTGACAGAGTGCTTGACATCTTTTCTCTTTGAGCCTGTTTCCATTAATAGCTGTTCCAAAGAATAGATTTCATTTCTGGAATTGCATACAGTACCGTTATATAAAGTCTGATTGATGTGTACTCAGGTGGGCAGAAGGAGTTATCAAAATCTGAAAATCAACTGTTTGAAGGGAAATCAGCCGAGGGATTATCATTAAAGAGGTGGGTGGGGATAATTGCCTGTGCTGACTGAGTGGTGGGAAGTCTCCAGCCTCCACTGCAGATCCCCAAAAAGGTACCTAAATGGGGTAGAACATGTTCTTTTCATGGACCTTTCTGAAATTAGTGAATACTGTTTGCCAGATGGATTCTTTGGAGCAATAGATGTAGTCAGAAGTGAAAAGGTGCCTGGATAAGAAATAGTAGTCTGCTCTGTGGCTTTTTTATGGAAGAATATCAGAGAGACTGGTCTTAGCAGCTTATATGTATTTAGCACTTTAAAGAACCAAAGAAACTTGAGTTTAAAGAGATAAGGAAAACAAAAGAAAGAAAATACACAACTCACTCCACTCTTGACTGGTTCTCTCCAATGGCTCTCCATCTCTCCTCCTCTCCTCATGTGCACAATATCTCATGCTACTTCTAAATGACAACCTTTCAAGTTCACATTCAAGGACACCTGTAGAGCCATGTGCATTTAAGTGCACAGGGACACACATGTGCATACACATGTTTCTCTCCCTTTCCTCTGGGCAAGAATCCTAGTTTGAAGCAAGTATGTGTCCACTGGCCAGACTATTCCTGCAAGATCAGATAAGAGATCATAAATTTAAGTTGATCACAATATTAATGACAGCTGACCTTAGAGAACACGTAAGGTTATAAAGCTTTTTATAAGCATTATGCCACTGGATATTCACAAAATGGCCCTGTGAGGGAAGTGATACAAGTATTATGACTCCATCTAACAGATGAAGAAACTGAAGAGCAGAGAAGTGACTTGCTCAAGGTCACAGACCTAGTAAGATGAACAATTAGCATTCAAACCCAGGTCTTCTAACTTTGCACTATGCCATGATGCCTCTCAGTTCAGCTTAGATAGGTTAAGTTATTCAGATAATCGCTAAGTATTCTGCTCTTTTTTTTGGGGGGGGGGGGAGACAGTGAGGAAAAGCTGGAATCTTTTTAGCAATCAAGATCAGTGAAAAGTGCCAGATTTAGTTCCACTTTTGAAACTTTGAATACTCACAGTTGAGAGAGAAAAAAATTCTTCAAATTTCTTATTTTAACCAATCAATTTATAAGGCTTAATTTCCAACATTAAAATGAATTTTATTCTTAGGTATTTCTTGTTTGCTTATTTGTTTTGGTCAACAGGCATGTTGCTAAATTCAGGAAGATCTCAGATAAAGATTTATTTTGGCCAGTGCTGGCTTTACCCTTCTCTGATGACAGATTTACAGAGAGGTAATTTATTAAGCACATGTTATCAGAAGCTAAAAATTACTCGGATGGCAAACCATAACAGAAAGAGGATATACTGCAGAAATACATCTCTCTCTCTCTCTCTCTCTCTCTCTCTCACACACACACACACACACATACACACACACACACACACACACACACACATACACACACACACACAAACATTGCAGAATTATGGACGTTCAGAACAAAAATCTTTATTGAAAAAACATATGAAGGATGTGTCCCTTGTGAAACAAGCCTCTTGAAAGGCAATTTTTCCAATAGTCAAGTTGCCAGTTGCCCACATGTTTACAATGAGATTGATCATAATAAGCATTCCACTCTATAGAAAAGGTTATTGACATTTCTGACTTTACCTCAAAAGGCAGAGAACACTTGTGTCAAACACATTATCAATATGAAACAGGAAACATTTGTCTGCCCTGTTGACTTCCCCATTGATTTGCTCACATTGATAAGTTAAGGATAGTTGTCTTCTGCAAATGAGGGAGTGTGGAAAAGTCCTTGACCAGAAAAGGACACCACACAGG
Source organism: Bettongia penicillata ogilbyi (assembly GCA_023548195.1). Classification (NCBI taxonomy): domain Eukaryota; kingdom Metazoa; phylum Chordata; class Mammalia; order Diprotodontia; family Potoroidae; genus Bettongia; species Bettongia penicillata. The sequence goes on from JAJHZJ010000589.1 coordinate 3,846,155, forward strand.
CCAGAAATACCAGCAAGGTGACTATAATTAGATATTATTATTAAATATCCTTTACAGGAGCCTAATGATGACATACAAGGATGGCCTGTGCTGAAGCTTGCCTCACACCCATAGAATTGAAACCACCATAGAATTGAGATGCTGGGGGAGAAATGATTTTTAAGTCTGCTGCTATCCACAGATGGGAAATTCATTTAGTTAATCAGTAATTTTGAGCAACATTTTTTAAAAGAAATCATCAATATTATATATTCCAGAAGGAAAAAACATTCTTTCCTTTTGACATTCAGGAGTCCTATATTATTACAAGGAATTAATCTTGAAGTAACCCAAATCACACTCCTAGAGTCTTAATCGATGAAATTCTTCACCTCTGGTCTTCTATACGTAGGTCATCAATCTGAGAGTATGAGTATATCTTTATGAATTCTTTGTTTCTTGTTATGTTCCCTGTGCTATAATCCTAGTGAATGTAGTTCATTTAGAAAAAGATCAACTTACATGGCTTAACTGTGTACCATTCAGACACCATTTAGGAGTTGAACCAGGATAACATTTTTTGCATAGCTAACATATGTTGACTTTATCTATCTTCTGATGCTCTTTGTCCATGCCTCATATTCACTCCATTCCTTCCCCACCCCCTCCCAACACACATAATGGCCTGTGTCGTAGGGTCATTGATGCATCTTGATATCTGAGACCAAAACTGCCTTTCATGAATATTACTGCCCTATATGTAGTCTCCCCTATTAAATATAAGTCTCTTGAAGGCATGCACCATCTCACTTTTGTACGTGACTCCCCACTGCATAGCACAGTGCTTGGCATGGAGTAAGCACTTAAAAACCATTTTTTCATACAATTCTTGGGGAGAAAGTATAATATACTGGGAAGGTCACTAGACTTGAGAGTAAAGAGATCAGATAAGAATAGTCAAGAGATCGCCAGGCCTCAGTTTCCTTATGTGTAAAATGAAAAGATTGGAAAAGGTGACCTCTAAATTTGGTTCTCTCCAGTTCTAACATTCTGCAAAAGTGTAAATTGATTATTTACTATTATGAAGACCAAAGTTAGTTTATTTAACTTACTCAGTATGACTTTCAAAAAATACTGAGTTCATTTAAATTAGTGCAAGTGTTCAGACTGTTGTGACAATGCAGAGACATGGGGTCAATCAGTTCAATTAAACACTGAATTCATCATGGCATTGTTTAGACTGAAGGAATGATTGTATTTTGATCTGAAATGAGGTAACTTGATATTCTAGCATTATGGCACCTAGGTTTCAGGTTTGACCTGTTTTCCTTTTTTTCCTATTCTGTCATATTCATAGAGCTCTCTATGTTTATAATATGCTTATGTTTATAACAATTCTTCCAGTTCAGAGTTCTTCTTCTGTTCCAGAATTTCCTGTTTTGTTTGAAATTTTTTCATCTGCATTTGGAAGTGTATGAGCTTATTCCAATCCCCTCCAAAACAATTCCAGAAGGATAGTTCAGTTATACTAAGTATAAGGTTAAACTTTCATTGAGTCATAGAAATTTTTTCATCTGCATTTGGAAGTGTATGAGCTTATTCCAATCCCCTCCAAAACAATTCCAGAAGGATAGTTCAGTTATACTAAGTATAAGGTTAAACTTTCATTGAGTCATTGAGTCATTGAGTCTATACCTATGTATAGAAGACCAGAGGTGAAGAATTTCATCGATTAAGACTCTAGGAGTGTGATTTGGGTTACTTCAAGATTAATTCCTTGTAATAATATAGGACTCCTGAATTGAAGAGACCCTGACATAGTGTCTTTTGCATAATTACAACATGATAAATATTTGTTGAATATAGTCTAATACCTATTTTTCACATGAATCAACTGAGGCCCAAAGAGATTATATAATTTACCCAAAATCACATGGCTGGTTGATGGCCCCTTGGCAGGGCTGAGATTAGAACCTCTGATCTCCTACCTCCTAACACACTTCTTTTCTCATTCCACAGTTTCACGTGAAATTTTCAATTTCATGCTACATGACAACCAGGGATGTGGTGGAGCCCACTCCAACTGGCTGAATTCGCATGAGCTGATTGTTAAATTTTCAATCTGAGAATTTACACCATGGAAATTGTCAACTACTACAAATCAGACCTTGCTTTAAGAAGTTCTTAAGAAAGTACTGGAGATTTAAGAAAGTATTAGAGAAAATGTTAGTAATACAGATTAAATTTGAATATTATGAGTTTTTGGATGGATGATTATTAAACATTTATCAGCACATTCCTGACTAGAGCTCCGAAATCACATCTGATTCACTGGTGCTCAGGCTTCTGTGATTATATGCAGAGATTTATATCTCAGTTTCCCAAACAAAAGCTTTACCCTTCCAAAGGAAAATTTTTTAAATGGAATTTTCCAAAGAAAGTCAGATGACACATAACCAAATGTGGAATGAAAGAGAAAATTCAGTACTCTTTAAATCGGAAAACATATTTCCTAAACCTCACGGATATCCTCCTAGTGCATAAGGTTAAACTAGTATATTAAAAGCAAAATGGCTATCTCCAGTCTTCCATTCCTCCTTGGACAAAGTGCTACTTTTAATGAGACATGTGGCTATGTTAGCTATAAATAAAAGTAATGTCTGGATTGATTTCTTTTGGTTGTTCTTAAATAAGAATATTAAAGTCAAAATTAGCAATAGTTATCTATCTTTTTAGTTTTTCACTGTGACATAAACATTTCTCTTTGTAGAAAAAAATTGTAGGTTGAGGAATGACCCATGACAAGTGGCTGAGGTAATGTAGTAAATTATTAGTGTGGCTTCTCAAATATTTTAATCAAGCAAGCACCCAAGCATTTATTAAGTGTTTCCAGTGCGCAAAGCACTGCGTGTAGGTCTTGGGATACAAGGAGGAAAGTGAACCAGTCTCTGTTTTACAGGGGATAACAGGGGATTATTGTGTAGGGGAAACAAGTTGTATGTATGTATAGAAATATACAAAAAATGATAGACACAGAGTGATTTGGGGGATGGGAAAAGTACTAACACCTGGGATTTAGTAATAGCTTCCTGAATTGTAGAGAGTGGCATTCAGTAGAGTTTTTTTGGCTGAGGGTGGGAGAGAAGGGAAGGCAAGGGACTTGGGGTTAGGGGTTAGGTGACTTGCCCAAGGTCACACAGCTAGTAAGTGTATCTATCCAGTGTCTGAGGTTGGATTTGAATTCAGGTCCTCCTGACTTCAGGACTGCGATCTACTCACTGCACCACCTAGCTGCCCCACTTGACCAGAGTCTTGAAAGGAATTGGGATTCTAAAATTCAGAGATGAGGCAAGGAGTGTGTTCCGGGGAAGAGGCATAACCAGTACAAAACCATAGAGAAGGGAAATGACATGTTATGTGTGAGGAACATTAAGAGGGGCAGGTTTGTCTAATTATAGTGTGTATAAAGGAAAGTAATGTATAATAAGGCTAGAAAAGTAAGTTGGGACCAGATTGTGAAGGGCTTTAAACGCTGAACAGGAACTGTATTTGTTCCTAGAGATAATAAGGAACAGCTGAAGCTTGACCAGGAAGAACGTGACATATACTTTAACAAGTCATTGTGGCTGGTACGCAGGAGACGAAAGGGGGGGCATTAAGACTTGAGGCAGGGAGTCCAGTTAAGAGGTCACTGAGATAATCCAGCAGAGAGGTGGTAAGGGCCTGAGTGGGGAGAGAGAGAGAAGGTGACAAGAGGGGAAAGAACGATTGTGAAGAGAGAAATGGGAAATTTAGTGACTGGATTAGACATGTGAGAAGGGAGGAAGAGAGAGAGACAGAGAGAAGTTAAGGATACTAATAGGGCTATTCAGAAAGGAGTGACCATGGGTGGGTGGGGAATGAGTTCTCTTTTAGGCATGGTGACTTTTATATGCCTATGCTGTAAGAAGTTTAAAATGTTTAATAATGAGTTAGTGGTAGCAATCTCATATAAACTGGGTTCATAGTATATATATATAATATATAGATATATATACATATATACGCACACACATACACATATATGTGTATATATACACATGCATATATACATATACACATATGTACCCATGCCTATGCATTTGTATAGGTACATGTGTGTTTCTACACATTTATAAGCAGATGATTCCCTGACATGTATCTGTATACAGATAAGGTCTGGTAAGTATACATATATACATACATATCAAGGTATCATCCCTATAGAGATTAGTTAAACCATGGATTGTTGATGAATAAGGTAGATAGGACAGGGTGGATGAATAACCATGACATGACAAAAGGTAGATGTCTCTTTATTCCAGGCAATATGCCAGTATGTATTAGTTGTCCCTAAATTCATTCACCCGTCATTTATTATATTAGATTATAGAATTGAGAACTTACATTTTAATAGAGGACTAGCCCAAATCATGAGAAGCCCTTTTAGGGTGAAGGGAAGATAGAGGGAGAAGAATGTCAGCGGAAGGATGACTAACTGTGTGAAATGCCAAAGTGAATTCAGGAACGTTTGTTGTTTTTCGGTCGTGTCGAATTCTCCATGAGCACATAGGGGTTTTCTTGGCAAAGACTCTGGAGTGGTTTGGCTGTTTTCTTTTCCTGGCTCATTTATATAGATGAGGAAACTGAGACAAGCAGGGTAAAATGACTTTCCCAGGTTCATACAGCTAGGAAATGCCTGAGGTCATATTCGAACTCAGGAAGATGAGTGTTCCTGACTCCAGACCTGACATTCTATCCTTTAGGCCATCTAGCTGTCCCTCAGGGATAATACTTAGATTCAAATCTTGCTTAACTGCTATAAGACCCTGGCCTAAAGCAATGCACTTAACTTTTCTCAGACTCCTTTTCCTTTTCTGTTAAAAGGAGATAACGTTGGTGAGTAGATCTTACAGCTCTTATAACAGAAAATAAACAGTGAGAGAAAATAGTATTTATGAACTTTAAAGCACTATGTGTGTCAGTTATAGCTATAATAAGGTATACAAGTTGTGGAAATATAAAGGCTAGAACAGGTGTGAAAAATATCACTATTAAAGTGGAACTTAGAAGACCTGTTAATTGATTGACTATGAGAGTGGGGCAGAGAGACAGTTGAATAGAGATAGAATAAATATAAATAGTGAAAGTAAGATAAAGAATAGTTTGTGGGGAAAGCTCTGTTTTGCATATTTAGAAAGAGACTTGCAGACTACTTGAGATGCGGAGGTCAGATTAGAGATAAGAACTACAGACATCCCTAAAGGGATGTAACAGGCAGTAACTGGGTCATTTCTGGCGGTGCTTATCTCTGCTTCTATATTCATTGTTTTACTTGCTCCATCTCACAAGGAAAACCACATCTCTCAGATCTGCCTGTTAAAAAAAAAATCATATACTTCATGTAAGAAGTAAATAACCACAGCATAATTAAAATACAAAGTATCATAACCTAAAGAAAATATATTAGTAGCAATACTGTCAAGACACATGATCCAAACAAGCAACTTTGTCTCCTCCAAATCCTCAGAGGATAGGGACAGGTGGCTTTAAACCTGATCTTTCTTCATTTCCTGGGCTTCTTCCATACTTGTAAAAGGAGGAAAAGCAAGCAGGCATCTTTATCACCCAATGCAAAGGCAGGAGATTTCTTGGTTACTTATAATAGTTAACTAGCTAATAAGCCCCTTTTTGTTCTCACTCACCTGTGTTTTTTGCTGGACAGCATAGCATGCATTAGTCATTATGAGTAAGGCGCTCCAACCTGCTTTCTTCTCTCATGGTCCCATAGCTCCTGCTCACAGTTTGTTTTGTCTGCCTGCTTTATCTAATCTTTATAACAGGATAAAGCTCATGTCTACATGCCATTGCAGGTCTGAGAAAATCTAGTTGGATAGGCTTAGACAATGTTGCAAGCAGCCTTTACCCCATGCCTCTGGAGTCTTTCTTTTTTCTCCCCAATTTTCATTTCAACTTTCGACCACTCCATTGCTACAAGAACTTTTCCTCAGTGAAGAAATCTCTCTGGTAACCAAAGAATAATGGCCCATTTAGTTAAAAGCAATCTCCAAGGAATCTGCCCCTCCTAGACCTGGAGATCCAGTAATATGAGAGGTCCCCCAGAATATGTTTAAAGTAATCATCTGCACAAATAGTCTGAAGTAACAGGAATCAATCAGTACACAGGAGGAGAGAAGCAGGAAGCTATGCAGCAAAGGGTCCCCAAATCACAGATTTTTGAGCCAGAAAGAACCTTAGAAATTATCTATTCTAGGGGTTCTCTAACCTTTTTGTGTGTGCTTTAGACTCCTTTGACAGCCTAGTGAAACTGTAGACCCTTTATAAGAATAGTTTTTAAATGCATAAAATAAAATTCTAAAGATTAAAAAAGGAAATCAAAAGCTCAGGAAAAAATATATAAACTGTGAGGTATTAAAAGTTTGAGAGACATAGTTTCTGACTAATCCTTTTTCTTAATTGTGTTGATGGATAATTAATAAAAGGGGTGTAACAGCAAGCAAAGTAGGATTTTTTGCTGCTGTTCTGGATTGAGTTTTAGCCATATATATATATATATATATATATATATATATATATATATATATATATATATATATATATATATATATGTATGTATATCTATATATACATATCTATATACATATATATGTATGTATATGTATGTGTATATATCTACATACACATATACATATATGCATATGTGTGTATATGTATGTGTGTGTGTGTATCTGTATGAATATATACATATATCTATATGTATAGTATTGCATGGAGAGAGAGTAAAGCAGTCAGAAGCAGCGCTGAGAGAGAGAACTGAGCATGAGTGGGATAGAGGAACTTGCTTGTGGGGAGGCCTAACAGAAAGAATGTTTGTGATATCAGGAGCCCACTCTGTTGATCTGTCTTAATTGCTCAGAGAGAAGCCTTGTCTGTTGGTCTATGTTAATTTCTCAGACAGAAGCCCTGTCTGTTGGTCTTTATGAGTGAATTGACATGATGGTGTTGGTAATGTGTATAAATATTATTATGGTCCTGTTAAGCTTTGCTTTCCTAGAAATAGAAGCTGTGGGCAGGAGTCCCTGGAGTCTGCTGTCAGACAAAAGCAGGAAGATTTTGGAGTGGAATAGTCCCTGTGAGCTGAGACAAGGAGCGAGATCAGAGAACTTCCTGCATGTGAACTCAGGCAAGAGCTGAGAGTGGTTGACCCATGGAGGAGGAGCCATGGGGTTTGGAAGTCAACCTGGAGTCAAGATGAGAGAGGACTTCACTTGGACCCTGTGTATTGCTTAAGGAGATTATTCTTACAATGACAGAGGTAAATGGTGTGGTATTTTCTGCTTCCCCTTAAGGATGCATCATGCTAGGGAATACCCTAACCTGGGATCCCCTGACTTTGGGGATGCAATGATATATGCTATGTACCATATGACATACTGAGTGTTATAGGATACATATATGTGTGTTAGATAATATGTTTTGCTTAAGGATATTGCTATGAATGTTATGTTTTACTTTAATGAACAATGTTTAGTTTATTGCTGAATAAATAAAGAGTTCATTATACTATGTGACTGGGCCCTTAAAGTCATTCATAGCAGCATTCCTCAGGTGTGCTGTCATGATTTGGCATTACAAGTGATTAGTGGCACATTCAAATGCCAAAGGCCCCTCATGGAACCCATTCAACACTTGGAAGAATGGTTATGCCTCAGGGTTAGAAATCAACTCTAATTAGTGAACAATGAGAAAATGAATAAAATATAAGCTTATTCTAATGAGGGGCTGAGTGGCATGACTCTGTTCATTCAGCATTAGACAAAGAGACTTTTATCTCTAATTCAGACTACCTCCTTATAGGACAATCTAGACAAAAGGAAGTTCACCTCTATGCAGACCTGGCTGACTAAATTACATTGGGTCAGATTTCACCAGACTAAAATCTCTTTACCTTTTGATCAGATCTAAGCTTTCCAGTGGGGTAGTCTGCCCAAGATTTCATCTCTTTATCAGTCCTGCCCTTCAAAGGCTATCAGAAATAGGTTACAGAGATTGATTTCTAAATAACAAAAAAGAAAGGGAAAAACCTCAGTCCTAATTCAATAACTGGCTATTCATATAGGAGAGAAATAATCACTTCTCTCGTGTGTGTATATATATATACATATATATAATATATGCATATACACATATATACACATACATGTAAATTGTATGTATACATATGTATACACACACACATATATATACACAGGTATATATGTGTATGTGTGTATTTCTGTCTAAGTACATGGACTCTCTGAAATCTATCTATAGACCCTTTAAAAGTCCACGGGCTCCAGGTTAAGACCTTTTGATCTAGTCCAACTCCCTAAATATCCATATAGTAAATGCCCTTTTAGGGTTGTCAAGCAGATATGGAGGCTGAGGATGCATACTAGTAAGTATCAGAGACAGAAATACTTTATATCTATTGTCTAATTTGATACTTATAGCAATTGTGCAGCAGGTACTATTATTTTCCTAGTTTACAGATGGGGAAATTGAGGCTGCTCAAGTTAAGTGACTTACCCTGTATCAAACAGCTCAGCGTCTGAGATAGAATCCAAACTTAGACCTTCCAGATGTCAAGTTTGGCACTCTATTTTCTAAGCCACCTGGCTGCTGAGAAATGGGAAAGGATGAGGAATGGGAAAGGATATTATTGGTCACAAGTCATATTTTAAGTTCCAACAATTCCACATATATTAATTGGGGTTACCATTTAATGCACAAATAAATTGCACATTAAAGTGAGCTATGATTCCATCTGTGTTGGGTGACTCCTGGCATGGTAACTCTTTCCATGGGTGTAGATGGGCAATTCTTCTCTAACATTGTCACAAGGAGATGTTAAATGATTTGCCCAGCAGCATATGATTAGTGTATATCAGAGACAAGAATTATATTTAAGTCTTCTTGACTCCAATCGTAGCCCCTAATCCTTTATATTATGCAGCCTCTATGCCTCATTTCATTGATAAGAAAACTAAGACTCAGAGATATTATATGACTGGTCTGGCATCATACGTCCATAAGTATTATACATAAGTTTTGAAGCCAAGTCTCCTGAATCAAGAACCATCTCCCCTCCCACCCCCAACTCCACTATTTTGTCTCTGAAGCAGCAAGGTACCATGAAGGAGGGACAGGAAGTAGCACATGCCAGGGGAGTCAAACCACTACCACTACCTTGAATGCTATCTCCCATAAGGGCCCAATGGAGATAGGCTAGGTCCCTGAACACAAGAGCCTAGAAATAATAATCCCTCACTGTTAACCTAACCCATTTCCAGCCTAAGACCCACAACTATCATTGAAAGGAGCAATCAACGTTAAAAAGAATTCCACTTTTCCTTGCCATCAACAACATAAACTGACAAGTAAGACCAAGAGCCCCAAGAGTGGCAGCACTCCTGAGTGTACTGGTCCTGCTTCCAGCTCCTAAAGCCATCATCCCAGGAAGTAATCCTTGTGTAGAAGATTTATTAAATTAGATACATTAGACTGTGAGCTCCTTCAGGGCAAAGACTGGCTTTTGCCTCTTTTTGTATCCCTAGCACTTAGCACAGAGCTGACACATAGTAGGCACTTAATATATGTTGATTGATTGATGGAATTGATTGTAGATAAGGCCTGGCAAATACTTCTGCAGGTATCACAGACCCCCACCTCCTCACCAGTCACAGCTTCTGAAGACTCAGAAATAGAAAATTCTTCCCGCCGCAATTCTTGGCACTGTCAAAAGGTTCAATATCATAAATGCATATGATTTTATAAGTGAAAATGACATTTAAGAAGATGCATTATGATCATAAGATGTGCTGCTTTACCACTGGGCCTTACTCTCTAACCTGCTACTAAAACCTATATGTGTTATCTTCTCCAATAAGAAAGTGAGCTTCCTGGGAGCAAGAACTGTCTGTATTCTTCTATTGGTGTTACTAGTGCTTAGCACAGTGCTTTATACATAGAAAGCAATTAATAAATGCTTTCTCATTCCTTCCCTCATTGTCATTGTTATTTAGCTGTTTTCAGTCATGTCCAACTATCCAAGACACCATTTGGGGTTTTCTTGGCAAAGACTCTGCAGTGGTTTGCCAATTACTTTTCCAGCTCATTAGACAGATGAGGAAGCTGAAGTAAACAGGATTAAGTGACTTGCCCAGGATCACACAGCTCATAAGTGTCTGAAGCCAGATTCAAACTCATGAAGATGAGGCTTCCTGATTCCAGGCTCAGCGATTGATCTGCTGTGTCACCTAGTGGCCCTTCATTCATTCAGGATCCATGAGGAAAGATTAAAGACAAAAAACTTGTACTAGATGGCAGGAAGTGGAAGTTCTACTTCCATCATAGACAAGAAGCTTTTATGGGACCTTGGGGTAAATCAGTTCACTTTTCTGCTCCCCAGTTTTCTCATCTATAATATGAGGAGGTTGAACTGAAGGTTCATAGATACCTTTCCAGCTCAAAGATGCTGCGGTTCTCTTCATACTTTCTCCTCAATATAATAGGTCCTCTTCCTACCCTGTCAGATTTCTTACATTTGTTCTCCGCCACACACCAATCTCCAGCTCCTCCCTTTCTCACCTCCTCCTCTTAGAATCCTCATCTACCTCAAAATCAGCTCAGGTGCTACCATCCTGAAGCCTCCCTGTCAGAGAGGACACGTTCCCTGCAAACTATCTTGTTTTCATTTTGGGCAAATTTGTCATATGGAATTTTATGTGCACAAGTTTTCTCTTTCATTAGAATATCAGCTCCTCCTGGGCAGGGACTGTTTCAAAGCACTGGGTACTAGCAGTGACACATAGTGAGTATTTAGCAATTATTTATTGACTGATTGATTTATAGAGCCCTTTAAGACTTAAAAAGCACATTAACAAGTTAACTCAATTGACTCTCAGCACAGGGCTATGGGGTAGATATTATAGGAGGTGTTTTTCCCACTTTACAGATGATGAAATAGAGGACCAGAGTCTCACTTGCCTATGGTCACACAGCTAGTATGGGAGGGAAAATTTGAACCCAAGTTTCTGCAGAATCCAAGCTCATTGCTCTTTCTACCACTTGATGCTTTCTTAGTCAATCAAAAAGCATTTAAAAACACTGCCAGCCCTCCACCCCCACTTCCTTCCTCTGTGTTAGTTCTTCCTTTCATGCCCCATTTTTATAATTGTTTCCTTTTATATTTTCTTACCCAATTTTGCTTTTTAGAATCACCCTTCATACACAACTCAGCCCCAATCTTTCTTTCAAACTACCTTAGTAATGATGATAGTTTTAAGAAAATTGATGATCTTTTCATATATATATACACACACATACATGTATGTACACAGGTATACAGCTATAGCATGTATGTTATATATTGTGCATTATATATAACATATATATTACTGTTTTATGTATTTATATGTGTGTTTATAATTAGTAAGCACTTTAAATTTAATGAGTGCCTTTTAATTGATCTTCAATGTTTTCCTTATATTTCTTCTGAATCTTTTATACTGAATTTTCCATTGACTTGTTTTTGTTACAAATACCTTTAAAAAAGTGCTTACTATGTTGCAATAACAGTTATAAGCACCTAGCCTGAGGTGGGGGGAGAGAGGAAGACAGAGACAGAGAGACAAAGAGACAGAGAGAAATAAGTGGAGAAACAGACAGTAAGACAACCAGACACAGTGAGACAGGGATAGGGACAAGAGAGGTAATGTGATAGAAAAATAGACAAGGTCAGGAACAAGGAGAGAGAGAGAAAGAGAGACAGACAGAGAGACAGGACAGATAGAACAGGGATAGGAACAGGTACACAGATAAAGAGAGACACTCATAGAGAAAGACAGAAGAGAGAGAAAGATGTCGTTATGTTCTGAAATTTTGAGAAACTTCACTATATTACTTTTTCTGATGCAGAGTAAAATTAAATGGCCATCTTCTTTCCTGGAGCAATTCTCTGTGGAGAGAAGATCTTTGGGAGTGGGAAGGTGTAAAGGAGGGCATCCAAGTACTGGTTTGCTTCATGTGAATCCAGAAATGTCAAACTTTCTCAAGAAAGCTCTCTGAACTCTTAAACCGACTCTGTGTGGGGTGGGATGAGGGAACTGACGTTCGAAACCTGGTGGGTTTTGAAAGATTCCAAATTCCCCGTAGAAAAGGTGATGTGCCACAATTAACTGCATACATAAGTGACATCACAGAAAGGGGGAAGGGATGAAGCCACAGAAAATGTTATGCCTGTCCCTGTTCACAATTCCTCCCATGTAGTGACTGCTTCTGTTGAAACCTGTTATTGTTAATGCACTTTTTTTATTGTATGTAAAAAAAAAAGAGCTACAGTTCTAAAAGAAACAACTGGTACCGAAAATTCAGCTTACTTTAGGGGCAATTAAATTGTGCTTGTATTTTCATTCCTGACTGGTTGATATTATTACTGTTGAGAACATGCCTGGGAGAAGGGTGTTTACCATTAATCAGAAACACAGGAATAACTATTACTCTGATCTTTATACATTTCTTTTAAACTGAAGATGATAATATGGTCAGGTACAATAATACAAGCAAGGATGATAGAAATGCAAGAGAAGAGACAGTTATTGGAATGTCATTCTAACACCAATCATAGCATCCATTTATCCTCACTAGAGTTTTCTCTACTGCTTCCATTAACTCAACAAGTATATTAACAAACTATTGCAAGAAATCTCTTTTTTCTGGAATTCAGTTTAATCTTCTATAAAAATGAGGAGGTTGGACTACGTGACTCCTAAGATCCTTCTAGTTTTTGTCTATTCAATAAGATAAAGAAGTTGACAAGCTTACTGCAAATATAAAACCACTTTGTCACCTTCTGTGTCTATGATGAGAAAGGAAAATGAAAGAAGATAAAAAGAAATAATAACAGTATTCAATATCATGGATTATTGACTAACCAATAAACATCAGTTTATTAATAGCCTCATATACTGCATGTTGTGGATACAAAGACAAATACAAGATAATTCCTGTTTTCAAGGAGTTTGTATCCAACTGGGGTAGTATGTTCATAGATAAGTAAATATAGGATAGATACAAAATAAATACAGACTGATTTTATGGAAGCACAAACAACTGAGGATATCAGGGGTTTTTTTTTTTTGTATGTGGGGAATGACAAAAAGCACAGCTTAGCTGGAAGGTGGAATGTGCAAGGGAATGTAATGTGTATGTAATCAGCTTGGAAAGATGCTCTTAGGACATATAGAAAGGGCTATAAATGGCAGACAAAGGAGTTTGTCTTTAATCCTAGCAGTATTTAATCCCTAGCAGCACTAGGGAGTCAGTGAAGCTTGTAGAACAAAAACTTCTCAGTTAGACCAGTACTTTGAATATAAAAAAAATTGGTCTCTGGAGAGATGCCAAAGACTAGATTTATGGAGACCAATGAAAAGGCTAACACAATAGTCTTGGGGTGGGGAATTTGTGGTCTGAAGGCCACATGTAGGGGCTGAAGTGCAGTCCTTTGACTGAATCCAAACTTCACATAACAAATAAAAGAATTTGTTCTGTAAGCTCAGACTGTCAAAAGGCCACACCCAAGGACTTCGATGGTGCTACAATGGTAATTAACATTTATATATCACTTTTAAGGTTTGTAGGACAGTTTATATCTTATTTGATTTGGAAAAGAACAACAAAATACGAAACACAAACCGTAACAACAATGACAAAATGCAAGACTCACTTCAGTCTCACTATTTAAATTTATAGGAGTAGAATACATTGTTTTAAGGGTGAAATACTCAGTTGTCTGGGCTACAAAAGGTCTGTGCCCATTTCTTTCCTTTTTCTTTCTCGTCATAGAAACTCATGGTACAAAGTAACTTTTCATTGGCAGGAAGGTTGTCACCCTCCTTACCTTGTCCTACCTACACTGTTCTTGGGTGACATGGGAGACAGTGGCACAGGACGGCTCAGCCTAGCATGCCCTCATCAGAGAAGGTGCTCTGCTCTTTGAGCAAAGCAGAATTAAAGTAGCTCAAAAGATGCACAAATTTAGAAAATCACCCCAAATGTTCACATGGACTATTTGTACTCAATCTGGGATAGAGGATTCCAAGCCCATATTGGTCTGATCAGCCACAGTCAGACACGTTATAACTTGACTCAAAAACAGTGAAGTCATTTTGGTCCTTTTTGAGAACAAAGAACAACCACTGACCAACCTACACCATCCCTTTCTCAGATCTCTGCTTGGACAACCAAGTAACTTTGTCAATGTAACTCTGTCTGGCAGGTATATGTATGCTTTCTACCTATGTATAATCTTACTTTACTCACACATGCTGCAGTTTTACAGAATCTTGGCTTTGGAAGGGACTTCAGAGTTGAATCATAGCACTTCCTTCCCACTTCAGAATGTTCTCTGCCCTCCCCAGCTCGGGATTACACTATCTGGCTTCAATCATATTCAATTGTAGACTAGGTCATTTGACCAGCCTGTATCTAAACAAAAATCTTCTTTATTAAATCCCTCACAAGGCATCATCCAGCTTCTACTTGAAGACCTTCAGCAACATAGAACTTTTGAGGTGGTCTCTTCCTCCTGTTAATTGTGCTAATTAATAATTGGAAGACTTTTCCTTATATTGAACCAAAATATCTGTTTCTAGGCAACTTTAATCCATTACCTCTAGCTCATAATATACATTGGGCTGCTGTATCTATGCATAGAAATATAATGTATAAATGCATATACATAGAAATACACAGAGGTTGTATATAAATATGCACTCAAGTATCTCTCTATTTATACATATATATGCACATGGATATATACACATATGTACATGTATACATCCCTATGTTTAGATATATAAATGCTTACATTGCAAACACATATGCACATACACGTACAAATACCTAGTGTACTGCCTATATATATAAACACACATTCATGTATCCATACATATGTATGTACACACATGTATATATGCATATACAATCAGTCTTCAACTTTCTTAGAGGCAACATTCCTAGAAAAAGGTGTGAAAGTCAAAAAAAAAGCTAATGTTGACAGATGAACCTATGAGAAATAAAGGAGTAGGTTCCTACAATCACTGAAAAACCACCATCTTTAAATAGAGAATGCTGACAATACCGTTTCCTCCATACAATTCTCTATAATAAAACATTAATTCTGATAATATGCACTTTTCCTAATATAGTAGCCATGAAATAACCCCCAAAAATGTAGTATACAAAGTGAAGTTGGTGGCATGAAAATATTTTTCTCACTAATTATTCCCTGGAATTCTGTAACCTTTTGTACTAATATCTCAATAATTAAAATACAACAAAACAAAACAAAAGTCCATTGATTTCAGACAAAACTGTACTGCTATATACTTCTCTACTTGTCCACTCTTTGAAAATCAAGGGAGAAGAACGTGGGGGAGGAGCCAAGATGGTGGAGTAGAAAGACTCACATATGTTAGCTCCGAACCCACAGCCCATATATTTCCTGCAAAAAGAAGTCCCCACAAATTCTGGAGCACTGCAAGGCACACAGAAACTCAGTGGAAAAGATTTGCGTTCCAGAGAGCCCTGGAGAGCCGTCCCCAGGGGTCCATCACGCTCTGGACAGCAGAGTCCACCCCTGAGCTGCCCTGGCCAGGCGGCCCCAGAGGAGCAGATCTGAGTAGGCTTCAGGGATGGAATCTCTGGTGGCTGGGAAGGTCACTACGCCCACACACACTACAGGTCAGTGAGAGAGGCTTCTGGGCTGGCCGAGAGGGGAGCGGGGTGTCTCCTTAACTAGGCCCCCTCGGGAGGCAGCGGTGGAGGGAGCAGCAGAGGCAGTGGCAGAGGCAGCAGTGGTGGCCCTGGACTCCCGGAGCAGCAGGCAGAAGTTCAGGGCCATTACCAAAGGTCTCTGCATAAACCCCCTGAGGGAACTGAGCCTGGGAGACGGCCCTGTCCCCACCCACCCCATTACTTAAGGTCTCTGCATAAAGCCCCTGAGGGAACTGAGCCTGGGAGGTGGCCCTGCCCCCACCCCAGCACCAGAACTTAAGCTCACATTGAATAGCTGCCACTCCCGCCTCGGAAAGCCCATTTGAATCTCAGACCCCAAGCACTAGCTGGGCAGATCTAGGCGGGAGTGGACAGGAATCAGAAGTCAAGTAACTGGCTGGGAAAATGCCCAGAAAAGGGAAGAAAAATAAGACTATAGAAAGCTACTTTGATAGGGTACAGATGTTCTCGCCTTTCAATTCTGATGACGAGGAACAATTCTTACCTTCAGGGAAAGACGTGGAGGTCGGGGCCTCTGTATCCCAGACATCCCAGGTGGATGTCCGGTGGGCTCAGGCCATGGAAGAGCTCAAAAAGGATTTTGAAAAGTAAGTTAGACAGGTGGAGGAAAAACTGGGAAGAGAAATGAGAGAGAAAAGCATGAAAAATGGGTCAATACCTTGGTAAAGGAGACCCAAAAAAATGCTGAAGAAAATAACACCTTGAAAAATAGGCTCACTCAATTGGCAAAAGAGGGTCAAAAAGCCAATGAGGAGAAGAATGCTTTCAAAAGCAGAATTAGCCAAATGGAAAAGGAGGTTCAAAAGCTCAATGAAGAAAATAGTTCTCTCAAGATTAGAATGGAACAGATGGAGGCTAATGACTTTCTGAGAAACCAAGAAATCACAAAACAAAACCAAAAGAATGAAAAAATGGAAGAGAATGTGAAATATCTCATTGGAAAAACAACTGACCTGGAAAATAGATCCAGGAGAGACAATTTAAAAATTATGGGACTACCTGAAAGTCATGATCAAAAAAAGAGCCTAGACATCATCTTTCATGAAATTATCAAGGAAAACTGCCCTGATATTCTAGAACCAGAGGGCAAAATAAGTATTGAAGGAATCCATTGATCACCGCCTGAAAGAGGTCCAAAAAGAGAAACTCCTAGGAACATTGTGGCCAAATTCCAGAACTCTCAGGTCAAGGAGAAAATCTTACAAGCAGCTAGAAAGAAACAATTCCAGGATTGTGGAAATAAAATCAGGATAACTCAAGATCTAGCAGCTTCTACATTAAGGGATCGAAGGGCATGGAATAGGATATTCCAGAAGTCAAAGGAACTAGGATTTAAACCAAGAATCACCTACCCAGCAAAACTGAGTATAATACTTCAGGGGGAAATATGGTCTTTCAATGAAACAGAGGACTTTCAAGCATTCCTGATGAAAAGACCAGAGCTGAAAAGAATATTTGACTTTCAAACACAAGAATGAGAAGAAGCATGAAAAAGTAAATAGCAAAGAGAAGTCATAAGGACTTACCAAAAGTGAACTGTTTACATTCCTACATGGAAAGACAATATTTGTAACTCTTAAAACTTTTCAGTATCTGGGTAGTTGGTGGGACCACACACACACATACACACACACACACACGTACACACATGCACGCACACACACATACACACATGCACGCACATACAGAGACAGAGAGCACAGAGTGAATTGAATAGGATGGGACCATATCTTAAAAGAAATTAAGGTAAATGGTGAGAGAGAAATGTAGTGGGAAGAAAGAGGGTGAAATGGAATGGGGTAAATTATATCTCATTCAAGAGGCAAGCAGGAGACTTTTTAGTGGAGGGAAAAAGAGGAGAGCTGAAAAAAATACAAGAAGTTTACCCTCATCACATTCGACTAAAGGAAGGAATAAAATGCACATTCATTTTGGTATGAAAACCTATCTTACAATACAGGAAAGTGGGGGAGAAGGAGATAAGCAAGGTGGGGGGGATGATGGAAGGGAGGGCAATGGGAGGAGGGAGCAATTTGAAGTCAACACTCAAGGAGGGACAGGATCAAAAGACAGAATAGAAACAATGGGGGGCAGGATAGGATGGAGGGAAATACAGTTAGTCTTACACAACACAACTATTATCGAAGTCATTTGAAAAACTACACAGATAGGGCCTATATTGAATTGCCTGCCTTCCCAAAGGGAATGGGTGGGGAGGGAGGGATGGGGAGAATTTGGAACTTAAAGTTTTAGGAACAACTGTTTAGTATTGTTCTTGCTACTAGGAAATAAGAAATACAGTTAATGGGGAATAGAAAGTCATCTGGCCCTACAGGACAAAAGAGAAGATGGGGACAAGAGAAGGGAGGGATGATAGAAGAGAGGGCAGATTGGTGATAGGGAAAATAAGAATGCTCAGTGTATTGGGGTTGGGGGAGGGGATAAAAGGGGAGAAAATTAGGAACCCAAAATTTTGTGAAAATGAATGTAAAAAGTTAAATAAATAAATTTATATTAAAAAAAAAAAAGAAAAGAAAACCAAGGGAGAAGTTGCTGTGACTTTAGTTGCTTCTTTCAGAAGGCCCTGAGACCGGTGAGGTCCAGACATCACCTGTGACACTCAGAATGCACAGGGAGCTCTTTACTATACAATGCAAAGGGGAACAAGAAGTGAAGTGAAGTGCCTGGTAGGATACCTGTCACTCCACAGACTTGCACACATTATGCCTCTCGTTTTTTCTCTATTGCACACAGCCACAAATGTGCACACTTGCCAACACAAAAATAAAAATGAGATTATTAATAAAATCACTCAAATGCTTTAAGTTGGAAAAGGTAAAACACTCAAATGTTTGGAATTGACTATGCATATAAACACATATATGGGTATGAATATATGTATATGCTTGCATGTTTACATATATATAGTCACACATTTAAATATACACTTATACACACATATATACATATACTCATATATATACTCAGATATATTTATATGTATATATGTCAACATATACAATATATCACTCAGCTACATGTAGCTGTATAACAATATAAAGCTATATATTTAATATACACATGTTAATATACTACATTAAGATATACATTTGTCTACATATATACATGCACATATATGTGTGCATTTATATACATATATACACACAATGAACATTTATACTTTGGACAGATAGAGAGAGAGATGATATGTGATAGATAAGTAGATAAATAGATAGATAGACAGACAGATAGATATAGTTAGATAGCTACAGATACCTATCTCTTTTTATCTATCTTAAAGATAAAAATAGATGCCTGTAGCTATCTATATCTATTTATCTATCTGTGTATATGTCTATCTCTATCTATCTCTTTCTCTTCTATACTATCCTATCTATCTATCCTATGTCTCTCCTCTCTACCTGTCTATCCTGTCTCTTTGTCCTACCCTATCCTGTCATCTATCCATCTATCCATCTATCTATCTATCTATCTATCTATCTATCTATCTATCTATCTATCTATCTATCTATCTATTTATCTATCTACCTATCTTTGTGATTTCCTCAGGGTCACAAAACCCATACGCTTCAGCCTATGACATAGGGCTCAATCCTCTAGCACTACTGCTATTGTCTCCTTGTGTGTCTGTATTCATGTCTGGATGTGTCTCTGCCTCTTTGTTTCTCTCTTCCTTTCTATGTCTTTTTCTGTTTGTCTCTATGCACAGACGTACATATACACATATATACCTGATATTATGCATTCTTTATATGTACATAAAATATATACATGTACATACATACACATATGAGAGATTGAGAGGGGGAGATAAAGTCACAGTATATCATTAAAATAGAATCTGGAGTTGAAAAAGACTTTGAAGAATATAGATGAGAAATCAGAGACTGAGACAACTAAGTTACTCACTAAAGTTCAACATAGTTTGTTAGTAGGAAAACCAAGACTAGAGGAATAGCGTGAAAGACCTTTAATTGATGAGGAGATAAGGCATATTTATGTTTTTTCTTCTCAAACTCACCATCACAGCTCCTTTTATTAAGGGGATTTGTTCTGTGAAGTTTGGATTCAATTAAAGGGCGACACTTGAGGTCCTAGAGGAACACATGTGGCCTTGAAACCTTGGTCTAGACTTAAGAAGTTGATGGGAAATAAATGTTAATAATACAGATTAAACTTTTTTTAGACTTCTTTTTTCAGAGAGACAATTGTTAAACATTTATCATACCACTCTTGCTTAGATGTGTTGTGTCACTAAAGATCATACTGATATATTTCTATTATATCTTATAATGCCTTAGTGTATAGATATGTAAAGCCTCCTCTATGGGAAGTAATACTTGAAGCTTGGGTTATCAGTGGATCTAAAATGAGCAATAACACAATGGTGCTAGATATACCTTACATCCTCTTAGAAGTGTCCCTTTAGGATATGCATCAAGTGATGGGATAATGGAAAGACAGAAAATAAAGACTTATCATGTACCTACTCTGTGCCAGCACTAGGTGCTTTTCAGATATCTCATATGATCCCCACAACAACCTGAGAGATGGGTGCTATTTTATAGTTGAAGAAACTGAGGCAGATAGAGGCTAAATGATTTGCCCAAGGTCACATAGGCAATAAATATCTGAGGACAGATCTGAACTTAACTTTTCCTGACTCCAGGCCCAATATTCTATCCATTGCACCACCTACCTGCCTAATGGGTTCACATAGTGGGAGTAACAAGTAATACTTATTATTGTTATGATTATAAGTAACATTTATATAATACTTACATTTATATCATGCTTAGTGTGCTAAACACTTTATCATTATTATCTCATTTGAGAGTCCCAAGGAACTGACCTTGGCCCAGGAAGGAAGAAAAAGTGTGACTAGGAGATACTAAAAGGCAGATAGCATGATAATGTATTTCTCTAGAGTCATATGTTTACAGAACCCTTCCTGTAGGAATTTTCAGGACTTGGCAGTTCTTTGAACCATGGATCCTTTCCAAGATAGAGCTTAAACACATTTGTCTTCCCTCTCTCTTCTCCTCTCCCCGTTCACACCCGTGATGAGACAGTACATCAATCAATGAGCATTTACTAAGTATCTATTATGTGTACATAGAAATGAAATATTCTGTACGCTAAAGAAGCTTATATTTGAATCATAGAAACAAAAAAAGGACCTGTATCAGCATATATAGAATAAATATAAAGTTAATATGTACAAAAAGTACTTAAACTTCTGGTCATTTGAGTGAATCAGGAAAGTCACAGTAGGTGGAGCTTGAATTGAGTCTAGAAGGAAGAGAGAATTTATGAGGTGAAGGTGAGGAAGGAATGCATTCTAGGCACAGTAGGCAATGCAAAACAACATTTCTAATTTCTACCACTAGACTATGAAGTCCATAAGGATAGGAAAGAGTGCGCAAAGTAGGCCCTTAGTAAAGATTTCTTGATTGAACTCCAGTGTTATGTTGGTCATGGTATTTGTTCTTGAAGAGGATAAATGACATCATTGTCATTTTTTACTTGCAAGTGAATTGGATTTAAGTGAGGCAGAGCTGTGCAAAGTCACCAGCTTCACTCTCTCCTCCAGAGTCATTGGAGTCCATAGCAAGACATAGGTCAGGATGACTGGTGATGGCCCAGGATGCCTTGGGAGACCCTGGCCTTTTTAAGCTAGAGTCTTTCCCAGTTCCTTATTTGTCTAGTAGGTTCATTACAGTGGGAGTAATAAGTAATAACTATCATTGTTATGGTTAGGATACTAAGCACTTTAATAATTCTTATCTCCTTTGAGTATTCCAAGGAATTGACCTTGACCCAGGAAGGAAGAAATAGTGTGGCTAGGAGATGCAAAAAGTCAGATAGTATGAGATAACACCCATTCAACACTTAAACACTAGGGGTGTGTGTGTGTATGTGTGTGTGCTTGTCCTTCATTGCTGAAGAAGGTCATGCCATCAGAGAAATAATGACATGACTTGCACTTGACTTTGTTTTGAGGGAGGGCTGCCCAGGTCACCAGTCTCACTTCTCCTCCAGAGCCATCTGAATCCAATGACCAGATATTCATCAGGTTGACTGGAGATGACCCAGGATGAGGCAATTGGGGTTAAGTGATTTGCCCAAGGTCAC
Organism: Bettongia penicillata ogilbyi; assembly: GCA_023548195.1. Taxonomy (NCBI): domain Eukaryota; kingdom Metazoa; phylum Chordata; class Mammalia; order Diprotodontia; family Potoroidae; genus Bettongia; species Bettongia penicillata. Next base: position 3,868,166 of record JAJHZJ010000589.1, read on the forward strand.
ACAGCTGGTGAATGTCAAGTGTCTGAGGTGAGATTTGAACTCAGGTTCTCCTGACTCCTGTACTGGTTAGGAATAGAAGGATAGTTCAATATTAGAAAAAACATCAGCATAATTGACCATATCAACAACAAAACTTACAGAAATCATATGATTTTCTCAACAGATGCAGAAAAAGCATTTGACAAAATATAATACCTATTCATATTAAAAACATTAGAGAGCACAGGAACAAATGGAGCCTTCCTTAAAATGATAGGTAGCCTCTATCTAAAACCATCTGCAAGCATTGTATGCAATAGGGATAAGCTGTATGTATTTCCAACAAAATCAGAGTGAAGCAAGGATGTCCATTGCCACCATGGTTATTCAATATGTTGCTAGAAACGTTAGCTTTAGCAATGAGAGTAGAAAAAAAATAGAAAGAATTATAATAGGCAAAGAAGAAAGTATCCCTCTTTGCAAATGATATCATGGTGTACTTAGGAAATCCTAGAGATTTAAGTAAAAAATTACTTGAAATAATAAACAAATTTAGCAAAGTTGAAGCATATAAAATAAACCCACATAAATCATCAGTATTTCTATATATTTCTAACAATGTCCAATAGCAAGAGATATGAAGAGAAATTTCATTTAAAATTACCATAAACATTATAAAATATTTGGGATTCACCTACAAACCCAGGAACTATATGAACACAATTACAAAACACTTTCCACACAAATAACGTCAGGTGTAAGTAATTGGAAAAATATCAGTTGCTCATGGGTAGGTCGAACTAATATAATAAAAATGGCAATTCTACCTAAATTAATTTACTTATTCAATTCCATACACTCCAACTACAAAACATTATTTTATAGAGCTAGAAAAAATAACAAAGTTCATCTGGTGGAACAAAAGTTCTGAAATATCAAGGGGACTAATGAAAAGAAATACAAGGGAAGGTGGCATAGCTTTACCAGACCTTAAATTGTATTATAAAGCAGTAATCATCAAAACTGCTTGGTAGTGACTAAGAAATAGAGTGGTGGATCAGTGGAACAAGTGATGTACACAAGACGTAATAGTCAATGACTATAGTAATCTCCTATTTGATAAATTGAAAGACTCCAGCTTCTGGAATAAGAACTCACTATTTAGCAAAACTTGCTAGGAAAACTAGAAAATAGTATGGCAGAGACTAGGCATAAACCAACATTTTATGCTGTATAAAAAATGAGAACACAATTTAAATATGTGGGCTGATATTATAAGCAAACCAGGAGAGCAAGGAATAGTTTACCTTTCAGATCTATAGAGAATAGAAGAATTATGACCAAATACAAGATAGACATTATGAAAGGTAAATGGATGATTTGTATTACATTACATTAAAAAGTTTTTTCACAAATAAAGTCAACCAAGATTAGAAGGGAAGCAGAAAACTTAGAAACATTTTTTACAGCCAGTGTCTCTGATAAAGACTTCATTTCTAAAATATATAGAGAATTGAGTTGAATTTATAAGAATACAAGTCATTCCCCATTTGATAAATGGTCAAAGGATATGAACAGGCAGTTTTCAGAGGAAGAAATTAAAAGCTATCTATAGTCATGAAAAAAATGTCCTAAATCACTATTGATTAGATAAATGCAAATCAAAACAATTCTGAGGCACCACATCACACTTATCAGATTGGTTAACATAAAAAAAGAGGAAAATGATAAATGTTGGAGAAGGTATGGAAAAATTGGAACACTAATGCATTGTTGGTGGAGTTGTAAATGTAAATCAAAACAACTCTGAGGCATCACATCACACTTATCAGATTGGCTAACATAAAAAAAGAGGAAAATGATAAATGTTGGAGAAGATGTGGAAAAATTGGAACACTAATGCATTGTTGGTGGAGTTGTGAACTACTCCAGCCATTCTGGAGAGCAATCTGAAACTATGCCAAAAGGGCTATAAAACTGTGCATACAGTTTGACCCAGAAATATTACTACTACTAGGTCTGTATCCCAAAGGAATAAAAAAGAAAAAGTACTAATATTTGTAAAAATATTTATAGCAGCTCTTTTTGTGGTGGCAAAAATTGAGAGGATGCTCATTAATTGCGGGAATGACTGAACAAGTTGTAGCATATGATTGTGATGGAACACTATTGTGTTGCAAGAAATAAGGAGGAGGATTGTTTCAGACAACCTGAAAAGACTTATATGAACTGATGCAAAGTTAAATAAGCAGAACTAGGAGAATAGTATACTCAGTAAAAGCAATATTATTAAATTATCAGCTATGAATGTCTTAGCTATTCTCAATAATACAATGATTCAAGATAATTCCAAAGGATTAATGATGAAAAATGCTATCCATCCCCAGAGTAAGACCTCATGGAATCTAAATGCACATTGAAGCATGTTAGGGACCTGGGAGTCTGGGCCTGATCTGTCAGGCCCACAGGCCTTATCTGACCAGCAGGAGCCTGCAGGCCTTGGTGGAGTGAGCTGTAAGCAACGACCGAGGCAGGAGACAAGATAGGGAAGAACTCCATTTATTGAAGCAGTGAGTGGGGCTTTTATCTCTTTACTGACACTAGAGCCCTAAGTGAACCTATCAGCAATTAGTTTGCCCTTATAAGAAAGTAATATACCTATGACCAGGACTGCCTAGGGCGGACCATAGCCTCTAGAAAGAAAAACATTTTGGGCCTTCTTTGTTCTCCAAAAGCCCGGGAAAATAGCCTTGAGCAAAACAGGGGCGGAACCCTTCCTCCCAGCGCCATCTTGTTCATGCCTTACCCATCTCCCCTCAGTTTACCTGAGTTGTGACCAGTGAATGCCATCCAAGAGGCTGGGGGTTGGCAATTCCCTTACAGAAGCACACTTTTAAAAAAACATTATTTTTCTTTTATTGTCTGAGTTTTCTCTTACAATGTGGCTAATATGAAAATGTGTTTTGCATGACTGAATATCTATAATCTACATCAAATTGCTTTCCTTTTCAAAGAGGGGAGAAGGGAGAGAGGGAGGGAGAGAATTTAGAGCTCTGAATTTTAGGAAATAAATGCTAAAATTGCTTTTACATGTAATTGAAAAAATGTAAAAAAGAAAAAGACAAGAATGGATTCAATCTAAGGAAAACTAAACAAGGAAAGGGGAAATTTGATCAATATCAGCAAGTTGAAAAGAAGATGAATGATATTCAAAAGGAGAAGGGAAGAAGGAAGAACACTAGACACTTGGCCAGATAAACAACCAAAAAAGCTCTTCATGTAAGGGTAGACACTAGGGAAGGAGAATTTAATCCTCATAAGAAAAACAAGCTTCTTGTGCCCAAAGGGACAATGAAGTGACTTTTCAATCATCATGAGGAGAGAGGTCATCTAACAAGAGATATGAAACCTGAGGACTACTACCCAATTCTGCTCTGTCACTTGGACTCAGATTACACTATATAAAAAAATCTAGAAGACATTGCTATGTATCATAAAGCATTAGGCAAGAATCATAAGCTCTTAGGAGTACAAGTATTATTTTCATCACAACCAAAAAAGCAGATTTGAGGAGTTACCAAAAGATTAAGAAGATAATACTTAAGATTTGGTTATGGATTTCTTGACCATGGTCAAAAATGTAACAGTGATGGACTCTTGGCCAGGCTTAAGGCATATCTTACGAGGATTGTTAAAATATATATTTGACTAGAGTCTATGTATTTTGCTTAGAGTCTTTTAAACCATGTCCCTACCTGGAAATTCACTCACTCTCAACTTTTTGGCTCTCTTTTATGTTTTGCCTTCCCTCACTAGAATATAAGCTCCTTGATGCCAGAGAATGTCTTTCTTTTTGCTTGCATGTGTATCCCCAGTGTCTAGCACAGTGTCTGGCACATTCTAAGTGCTTAATAAAAATTCTTGCTGACTAAAAAAAGGAAGTTTTAAATTGAGAAAGGAAGGAGGAGAAAGTGACCTATATAGATCTTTCAAGCTAGATTCCATGAAAATAATATTAAAGGAAACTAGTAGTTAATTTCCTAGAGATTAAATTCAAGAAGTAATTCAGGGATAAAATCCATGGCCTTACAGGAAACCACAAATGAGTAAAGTGTGGCTAACAAGTAAGATCCTGGAAATCTTAGCCCAAGAAGTTAAATTAGATTGCTGGGATTTCACAAAAACTTGTTGAATGGGACTCATGATTTTTTCCTAGGCTCTGGAAAGTTCTATTTTATTCAAAAAGATTACAAGAGACAAAGGATGGGGAAGGTGAAATATAATTCTATATTCATTAGATATACTTAACTCATAGAAGAAAATCTAGGAACTAGAAAAGAGGAAGCCTGATGGAGAGCATTTGTGTAAATCTCAATGAAAGGAGAAGAGAAGACAATATTACTGAAGGAATACACTACATTTACTTGGATATAAAGAGATAATAGTTTGGTAAAGATAACACAAGCTTTACACAAACACACGCATGCACACACACACACACACACAACATGGTGGAATAGTGATGAAGGACTTCATTTATCCAAACATCCATTATAACTCTTGCTTTCTTTGCCAAAAGCAAATTGGCCAATCAAGTTTTGGCCTGCCCTAAAGAAAGATAATTTGATTCTTTAAAAAAAAAAAAGTAGAGGATACTACAATTGGAACTATAGGAAAATAACTGCTCCACCTTCAAGTCCATGGTAAAGTAGCAGAGGAAAGTATAGTATAGTCAACCATATATCCTAGATTATTGGACAGTGGAATTTTAAGCATTTAGGGAAAATAGGTAGGGTTTCATAGACAATAAAAGAAAATTTCTTTTCCAGGTATTATGGCATGATGAGGAGAAAATGTCTTCTTTCTACCATTTTTTTCCTAATTCATAATTTTAGCTTTTTGCACCACAGGTTTTCTCTCCTTTGATATCACACCCTCTGAAACTAGAGCTTTGATGCCAGCCAATATATCTCATTGCTTCCTCCTACCTCTCTGCACTTGTAACTTTCCACTTGGCTAGCCTGCTACAAGGGCAAGAAATAGCATATATCTATAGAGCCTTCTACTCCCTTAAGATACGAAGAGAGGCATTGTCAGGATCAAAAAGCAGTTCCAAATTCTTGTCCTATTCTCTAACAACTGAAGTCCCTAGCATGGAGACTATAGTTTACATGTGCCTTTATGTGTGTGTGTGTGTGTGTGTGTACCCTCTATCTAGGCTCAACCAGGATGGCATATACCTATTACTATTGCCTTGATTTGCTAATGTTTCCAACAAAACAAAATAAACCTTGATGAAGCCACAAACCAAAGCAACCTTTGATCATAAAACTTGGCTCTAAGCACTAAAAGGAATATGACAAAAGTATAATGCTAGTGCCTGAGGCTTCTTTGAGAACATTGACTTATTATTCTACTGAGCAATTAAGGTGGAAGCAAAGAATTTAGAGAATTGTTGGCTTCATTTAGAAACAGTTATTGTTTGAGTGGTTTACATTCCAGAAGTATTTGCTTCCCAAGACTTCAGCTTTGCTTTTAATAACTCAATAACTATTGTGTCTGTAAATCATGCTGAATCTGGAAGAAATGAGATTTTTGTCTCTTCTAAAGAAAGACTGGCTGGAAAGTAGAAAGGATGGTAACATATATAACCCTTATTTTGAGTAAGAAAATAATGAAACTTGCAGTTTTCTATAGTAATACCAAATCAAGGAGACAACTCGATTACACAAATGCTATACTTGAAATGTGTCAAATAAATCAAAATCAGTGAGAGACTAATCTCTAAAGGGAGCAATAAGCATTAATTACATTTGTTGGACTACAGAATAAAATGAGCACACTATGCACATTCATAAATAATTTCAACTTCAGTTTTTTTTTTAATCTATGGAGGGAATCACTGACTTTTATAATACATATATGAAAAATGGTCTTATAAAAAGGCATGGCAAACATTAAGTAAATTCATTTCCATAAGTGTACGTGAATTGCTTTTCTTTACTCTAAAATATACTTTGATATTTTGATGGATGCATAATTCTATCAGTGAAGATGTTCCCTCCATATGTGCAGATTATAATCCGATCACTCAATATTAGCTTCTATAGTTCCTACCTACATTTTTCCATGAATCCTCCAGAGCTTCATCCCAGTGCAGTGGAATCCTCCTCCTCAACCTTTCTGTTGATTTCTATTTCTATTTATTGATTTCTATTTATTGATTTTTAAGTAATAATAAAGAGCTATAAACAAAGTAGATTTCCTTCAATCAGGGCACTGCTAAACAAATATTGATATTTGGACATAATGTAATATTACTACACCCTAAGAAGTAATATCTAATGGTATAGTAATATTACTTAGAATCTTATATCCTGATGCAAAGTGAAGCCATTTTCATGATACTGACTATAGTGGTTCCTTCCTTGCTTTTGTTGTTGTCCCAAAATGACATCACTATGAAAGAGTCAAGTTATAGTGTGTCTAACTGTGACTGATCAGACCAATACTTGCTCAGAATGCTCTACCACAGGTCGAACACAAATAGTCCATGTGAACATCTGGGGCAGTTTCTCTCTATTTGTGCATCTCATGTTTCTTTTGAGCTAATTAAATTCTACTTTGCTCATAAAGCACAACACCTTCTCCTTTAAGGGCATCATTATGTTGGAAGAGATGAGATGCAATGGAATGGGACTTCTTGAACAGGGAGTTGGGTTAACCTTAGTAAAGAGTAATGTCATTTCTTCATATGAGACAGTCATGAAGGAGGAGATAGGGTAGAAAACATATGACTTATAGGAGATGAAGAAGAGGGAAAAAGAGGGAGTTTAAGGCAAATAGCCTCAATTGATTTTCTGTAAATTTGAGTCAAGTCTCTCACCTAAGCAAGTGGGGTAAAGGAATGAATTAAATGTTTGAAGAGGGATGAGAAAGATTAGAACAGTCACTGTGGAGAGTGAAATTGGTTGCTGGGTGTTGTCGTTTGTTCTCGAAGAGGACCAAAATGACATCATTAATTAAGTAAGAGCCAAGTTCCAGGGTGTCTCGTTGTGTCTGAGCAGAACAATATGAACTTGGAATTCTCTATCACAGGTCAGGTACCAACAATCCATGTGAACATTTGTGCTGGGTACTCTAAATGTGTGCATCTCATTTCTTTTGATTTACTTTAATTCTGCTTTGCTCATAAAGCACAGCACCTTCTCTGAAGAGGACACATCATGTTGGGCAGTTCTGTGCCAGTATCAGCCATGGCACACAGTCAATTCCAAAGTTCTTAAGAGCTTGTATTGCTTCGTCTTACTACCTTGTGAGTGCTTGCCATGGTCAGTTCCCCATAAAATAGTCTTTTTAGCAAGTGTATGTTTGGCATTCAAACAACAAGGACAGCCCATCATAACTGTGCTCTTTGCAGTAGATTTTGAATGCTTGGCAGTTTAGTTCAAAAAAGGACCTCATTGTCTGGTATCTTATCCTGCTAGGTAATCCTTATTTTAAATCTATAGTGAACATAAGCCCTATTCTGAAGTATGGAAGCTATCTCACATTTATTTTATTGACATATTCTAGAGTTTCCACTAATTTCAAGGAAAGCTGGTCCATTAGTAAGAGTAGGCAGAAGGGAGAAAAATATTCTTTGATTAAAAAAAACAATTTTTTTAATCATTTCCAATGGAAATATGTAAGTCCTTTATTTAATAGAATTCTCCACTAAGGATCTCTCTCTATTCAATTCTCACTTTTCCTCTTCACATTTTTCAAAAATTAGGTCTTCATTTTTCTTATCTTTCCTTTGCTAGCTAATAGCACCACTCCCAACCCATCCTTGTCAGTATTTCTTGGAAAATAGCAGCTTTTGTTTTCTGAAGTCTGTGCTATTTCTGATTTTCTACTTAGTCATTAGATGATTGCCCTTCATGTATCCATTTATCAGTTCCTTTTTATGAGTGGGAAGGTAAACCTTCATATCTTGGCATTCAGTTATGCCTGTAAAACACTGACAGGTGTGTCTTACTCATGGTTGTTTTGATCTGCATTTTTCACTTGTAAAATTTTTTAAAAGTTCTTTTGACCTACTTGGTGAACTGCTTATCACTCAACTTTTAGTATTAAGTTTAAATTTTAATTTAATTTTTAAGTTAAAGCAACCTTGGATTGGTTATTGAAAATTCCGCTCTTGGTCATATTTAAAACATAAAAGTCATAATTAGAACAGACCTTGTAGATTATCTAGTGCCACTCCTCACATTATGGTTGAAAAAAATAAAAGCCCCAAGAGTATAAGGTGCAAATGAAATGCCACAGACCTAATTGAAGGCAGAACAAAGTCCATTACTCAAAATCTTAGCTTCTTCTACTATAGTTTGCAATATTGTAATTTTCATGTCTGGCTAATGTGTCATTCTCATGGAGACGTATTTTAAGGTACACCATATATTGTTTAAATGATATATTAGATTTGTTTAAATCACCAATAAGATATTATACAGTTTGAGAACTAACAACCGTAAGTCATGAAAATAAACATTGAACCAAAAGCATCTAGGAGAAAGTTAACACATTTTAATTTCTCTTTCTCTTCCTTATGTCATATTTTCATTGGCATTTTGCCTGTAGGGAAACTCTGAGACCATTGTGTATGAGGTACAATAGAATAAAAATGTCATGTTCTGCAGAACATTTAGCTGAAATAGAGTTGAACACCTCTACATGACCAATTCTGTTTGACTATCAAGATGGTTGAAATAACTGAATTGGCCATTTTGAAATACAACTATTTTAATAACCTGCTTCAACTATTTATCTCAGAATACAACTATATAATGAATTATGATGACTTTAAAATCTCAAAGAACTATAGGGTCACTGATTGGGTTGCCTGTGGGCAACGAAGTATTGGGTTCTTTTTACCTAAAAAGTCAGACAGCAAAGAAAGAAAAAAGAATGACTGAGAAATGGAAGATAGGCAAAAGGTGCCTTCATACATATGAATAAAAACAATACAATTTAGGAGATTATTGAGAGTTTTTTAGCCAAATAATTTTCAGAGGGTTTTTAAGACTAGTTTTTTAAATTGCTTTGATGAAATTACACAACTTGTTTCAGAGAGACAATATATAGTAATTTGGGATCAATTATCTCTTTCTCTTTTTTTATACCTTTAACCCTTGGGATTTATATGTAACTTTTGAGAACGATCCTGAGATCTGGTTTTTGGGCAAGTTATCTGAATCAGGTAATTATCACTACTTATTATATGCACAACTTTTTCCCCCAGGGAAGGGTGAGAAAGTTGGGCAAACTGGCTCTCCCAACTGAAATGTTAAGGGTTTCCTACTTTTGGGGGGGTGGGGTGGGGAGAATTGGGGTAAATGGTTTGCTCAGGGGACACACAACTGGTAAGTGTCTGAGACCAGATTTGAAGCCAGGTCCTCCTGATTCAATAGCCAGTGTTCTATCCACCACACCTCCTAGCTACACCAGTTTCAATTTTTTCACTACCCATTGCAAGTCAACTAAAACATAATGCAGTAATAAGTTTGCCTTCTTCAACCACTGGAATAGAGACAGATCTAAATTCATCCATTTATGCCCCAGGAGATAAAGGAAGAATTCCTAGGAACACACAATATATCTTTTTTACCCAGTCATTTTCAGAAACATGATATTCCAGAAGGCAAGAGTTAGGACTACAACCAAGAATCACTTATCTGGAAACATCAAGCATAAATACATCAAGGGAAAAGATGACTATTCAGTGAAAAGAAGGATTTCAAGCTTTCACAAGGAGAAGACTGGCACTAAGCTACCATTTTCAGAAATGCAAAAGCAAACAAAATTCTCATTTCTTTTATACTGACATGACAAAGTGACCAGGATCTGTCCCTAGAAGAGTCAGACAACACTGTTGTGTCTCTAAGGATGTTTCTCTCTCTTTCTAAAAAGCTGTCTCTCTTTTGGAAAATGTCAGTTTATTGGTATCTCAGTGTTTCTGCCCCTTGATATGGATATGAATAATGTTATGTTCCCATAATAGCATTTTAATGCCCTTTGAAATTTTTTTGAAGATGGTTATTATGTGTCATGGTATGATATTAGGACAGTACGATGCCAAATTTGCTTAAGGAAATAAAAAATTCCAAATAATCATAAGGAAGTTTCCTGGAGAAATTTTTATGTGACATTGTGTTTGTAAATATTTTTCATAGCTTTTTTTTTTATGATGGAACCCTGAGTCATCTGATTCCCGTTTCTTTGTTTTTGCTGTCAAAATGAAAAATTTTAGTCAAAAGAAAACATTACAGTACTAATGAAGAAATATGTTCATATCCTGACCCTTATACCTTTTATTAGAGACAATTCATTGCTATTTTTATAGATCCTGGAATAGAAACTTCCAAAATACATGCTAAGTTGCTTTACTTTTCTTATCTTTTTTTCCTTTTTTTGGCAGAACTTGCAAGTAAAAGCATTACAAATTAAACCAAGGGCCTACAGTACAGTTAGTGGTGTGTATCATAGACGTATCCAAAATGGTCACTTCCAATAACTTTGAGAACAAGACAAAATGAGTTAGTGGTGTGTATCATAGACATATCCAAAATGGTCACTTCCAATAACTTTGAGAACAAGGCAAAATGAGTTAGTGGTGTGTATCATAGACATATCCAAAATGGTCACTTCCAATAACTTTGAGAACAAGACAAAATGAGTTAGTGGTGTGTATCATAGACATATCCAAAATGGTCACTTCCAATAACTTTGAGAACAAGACAAAATGAGTTAGTGGTGTGTATCATAGACATATCCAAAATGGTCACTTCCAATAACTTTGAGGACAAGGCAAAATGAGTTAGTGGTGTGTATCATAGACATATCCAAAATGGTCACTTCCAATAACTTTGAGAACAAGACAAAATGTATCCACACTTTCAGTTTCTTCATTCTGCTCCTTTCCCCTTCTTGTTCAGCCTTGATAAGATCTCATTGACTCTGAGATCTCTCCTTTCTCTTAAACAAAACATGATCTCAGCAAGTGACCTGAAACCAAGGAATAAGTAAGTTATTGATCACATTCCTAACAATACCAATTTTAAAAGTATCAAATTCTCAGGTTAAAAGTAAGGATTCTTAACCTGTGATCCAACCACTGTCCCAGTCTGAAGTATATAAATTTGAATAGGAAAAATCAAATCATTAATTTTACTAACCTTTAATTGAAATTTAGCATTTGCTTTGATTGTGGAGGTGTACAACAAAATAATTCTAAGAGTAGATCCATAAGCATCACCAGATTCTTGAAGATACCCATGCCACTAAAATGGTTAAGACCCTCTAGGCTAAAGAAATGAAGCTGTAACTGTGACTTTTAGGTAAAAACAAGTTGATGCATGAGGATTTGGGGGACATGGCTTTTCCTGAAAACTTCAAAATTATATCACATAGGTGGTTGTGTAGTCTGTCAACAAAAAAATCAGGACTTGCACTTTCACACTGATTGGTGAGACCCCTTTGCTCATGGTGGGTTACTTTCTGTACTGTATATCACCTATTGAATCTGAGGGAAAACTGAGTCTGGAATGATTATCGTCTATGCATAAATAACTTTCCTGTAATGCATTCAATCCAAGGCATAGGCATTAATCACAGGGGAAAAGGGATTCTCAGATGACTCATCAACTCCGATTGTAAAACAGAAATGACTGAGACACAAAGGGAAGCCTCACCCTAGGAGGGCATCTAAAGTGATGGCAGTGAGGAGAAGAGGTTGTTGCTATGGCAGAGGAGTTGGCTATTAGGCCAGTATCAATGGGTATCAGAGATAAGACTGCAGTTGTAGAAACCATGATGTTCTGGCTATGTTATGCATGTCTGGTACACAGAAGCTTAAGTTGGGGTAGGCAGATCTAGATTCAGAGCCAAGCAGTCCTGGATCTGAGATAACTTCTGACCCTACCACTTGACTAAAACTACCATTTCCAAGATACTTCCGTTGCTAATCATATAGAGACCATTATCAAGTCTCTAAATCCCAATGGTTTTTTCACAGGTCTCATACTACTTCACCATTCTAACACTGTTGACAATGTGACCACCAAGATATGCTTTCATAACAATGTTCTTTCTTTGTTCTTGTCCTTCTCCTTGGACCTTTCCTTAGTTCTCTTTTAATAACATCTTCCATGTTAACATCCCAATGATTGGGTATACTCCAAGGCTATATTCTGGATTTTCTTCTCCTTTCCTTCTATACTCTCTTTCTTGGTGACCTAATAAGCTCCTATGGAATTATCATCTTTAAGCAGATGTCTCCCAAATTTACAAATCCCATTCTCATCTCTCTACCTAGTATGGACCTTTCCACAAGATATCCCATAAGCATCTCAGACTTGGCATGTCCAAAACAAAACTTTTATATTTTGCCTTAAACCTGCCTCTCTTTCTAAATTTTCTTTTTCTGACGAGAGAACAATTATCTTCTCAATCACGTGGGTTTGAAATGTCAGAGTCATCTTCCACTCTTTATCCCTCCTTATCTTCGATATCCACTTAGATGCTGAGTCCTATTATTTCCACCTCCACAACATCTCTGTACTCTACCACTTCTCTTTTCACAGAGTCAGCACCCTAGTTCAGATCCTCATCACCTTCCACCTGTACTCTCACAATGGCCTCCTAATTTACCTATCTGCCTACAGTCACTACCTTCTCTAATTCCTATACCTGACAAATTGGTTTTCCTAAATTCTGTCCCTACTCAAGAGACTTTAGAATGAAATATAAATTTGTATATTTGGCATTTGAAGTCCTTTGTAATCTCATTCTATTCTATCTTTTTGGAGTGATTATTGCTCTTTCTCATATACTCTACAACCAAAATGGCAGATGTACTATTTCTTATATGTAAAATTCCATCTCCCATCTCTATGACTTCGTACAGATTGCCCTCCCAAGCCTAGAACTGACTCCTTCTTTTTGCTTCCTAGAATCCTTAAATTCCTTAGAAACTTAATTCAAGAGCCACCTTTCATACAAGAACTGTCCTGATCCCTGCCCCTTAGCCATTAGTTTTTTCTACCACTGGAATTACTTTGTCTGTAATTTGTATTTCTATGTCCATATTGTTTTACCCCAGCCCTTCGGGGGCAGGAACATTTATTTCATTTTTGTCTTTGTATCCCTAGCACACAATGTAGTACCTATCCTAAAGTATACACTTAATAAATTGAATTCAGTGAGGTTCTCCAGCCATGCCAGTACACCAGGAGTATTCTTTTTATTGTGAGTTTTTTTCCCCTCATACTACAAGATTCTGTGGTGTTGTTTCTATTGGATTTTTTATCTGCTTTATAGTAAATAAGTTTTATTTTTAAATTGCAATAAGCAATTTAAACTATCAATAAAATAGTTTTGATGTCTAGCAGATGAGTTAACTTGAATATACTAACCAGCAATGAACTAAATTTAGAGGTTCCCAGTGGAGCACAGAGAGAGAAAAAACACAAGTAAGACATGAGCCATAAAAATATGTTATTATTAAGAACTCCTGATATTGAATTCTCTCTGACTGTAAAGAAAAGAGAAGCTTAGGAGTCTCACTTGAGACTCAGGTTACATGGCCAAATTCTAATATTTGACCTAGAAACAAATGAACCAGTCCAAACTTTTAAAATTTGTCATCAAATCTGTCCTAAAACACACACACATATTTGTATGCATGTATGTATGCATGTATGTGTGTATATACATATACACATACATACATATGTATGTGCACAGATATGCATGTGTGTATATACGTGTTTATCCATACATATATATGTATATATACACAAATATTTTTACATCATCTTTCTTTCAAGTATATACTCTGTTGGGGCTAATGAGGAATGCATATGCTCTTTGAGTAAATCCTTATTTAGAGGCTGGAAATAACCAAAGAAATCACATTCCCTTATTTGGAATCAAGATTACATCCATCTATCTTTGGCTTATCAGCCATCTGTGCTGGTGAATCTTAGAGAAAGAAAAGATAGAAGTTTGTCTACAGATCTAGGCCTCTGCACTTCATTCCATGGGAAAAAAAGGTTTTATCCTCTCTACTCTGCAGAACTGGTGCATCTTGACTTTGAAACTCTTGCCATTATTCAAGGAAGTACATTTAGATGCAGACAACACCAGCTAAAAAAAGAAACACTTAAACCCTGGAGAGTGCTATATCCCTGAAGGTCTGTTATTACTCTATCGTTTTCTGGAGACTTACTCTTCTCTAGAAGTGTCTTTTCACTTGCAGGATGCCCTCTTGTCAGATAGTTCTGCCTAATGAGTCCCAAGGAATCAGGGTTAATGGTCAGGGAGGGTTGGGTGTCTCTAGAGAGGAGTTGGTATGAATTTCCAATGATATGTTTGCTGGAAGGAGAGACTGAGGGTCAGAAAAATAAAATTAACGTGATTTCCATTAGTCTGGTTGGAGATCCTAACAGATGTGATGGCTTAATGGATAATACCCAGGTTGTAGACAACTGTACTGCAATTCCAATTCTACCATAGACTTGGTGTATGGCCACATACTATGCATGGCCACACCTGCCAGACATGGAAGGAAACAGGTTAAGGTTTAAGAAGAAACCTGAAGCATTCCTGTAAAGGGAATGGAGAAAAATATCAAATTCAATTGTTTCTTCAACTGGAGGCAAGAGAGTTGAATATTTTATATATGTAGTTATAGTTTTGAGAGTTAGTTAGATGACTCAGCGGATAAAACTTTAGGCCTGAAGTCAGAAAGACCTGAGTTCAAATCTGATGTCAGACACTAAGCAGCTGTGTGACTTGGGGTAAATCACTTAACCTCTGTTTGCCTTAACCCTTGTTTGCATTGGAAAAGGAAATGGTGATCCACTCATTTTACCTTTGCCAAGAAAATCTCACAGACAATATGGTCCATGAGGTCATGAAGCATTGGAGACAACTAAATAATGAATTTACAGTTTTGAGAGGCAGCATGGTGAGGGTCAGTCTTCAATTCAGAAAGTTTTAGATTGAACTCTTACATGTTAAGGATTGATTGGATGAAGACATGGGAAACCTTTCAGAAAATGGAATTAAAAAAGTAATTATTAAACTTTCTCAGGTGGTGCTTTAAGATAAAACATACTAGTTGCTTTGTGCACATGTACTTAAACAGAAGTCATCCAATCTCTTATACACTCATTTCAGTTCATTAGTCTTTTAATAGGTTTAAAAGAAGAGTTCAACTAAATTGCAAACCATATAGCGTCATACTCCAGTGCCTTCATTCTTCCGCTTCTACAACTTTATTTGTTATTGTTATTTTCCTTCATTTTTGAAGAGGACTTCAGGAGGGTGGTGCCTTGACTTGTAAGTGAATTGGATTTAAGTGAGGCAGAGCTGTGCCATCATCAGCCTCACTCTCTCCTCCAGAGTCATTGGAGTCCAGTGGTGAGACGTAGGTCAATTTTTCATCATCCCAGGTATCTCCATATACTTTTGCCCCTCTCCCATTTTGGGGTGCTTTTTCCTACACAGACCTGAGCAGGCATGGGTCACATTTTGGGGATAAGGTTATTTCATGTGTCTTTCTGTTCTTATTTCTTTTTTCTTCACATATTACAATTTTTCTTCTTTGGGGCTTTCTTCCATGAAGATACCTGGTTGCTGATGATCAGCAATAGCTGTGGGAGTTAATTTACTTATAAAGTCACTGAAGGTGACTGATTCATAAGAAAAAAAAGAACCTTCTTTTGCACTTTTGTCAGTGATTCTGGATGCTCCAAAACTCAGCTATGCAGATGCACTGGACTCAAATCCTGGCTTTGTCAAAAAAAAGTATCCAGGTGATGTGAGTCATCATTCCCATCTCAGACACAGCAGTCCTCCAGGTCGGATAGTTAAGTCCAACTATATATTGTGTAGTTACCTCAAGGTCAACTTATCCCAAAGGAAACTGATTATCTTTTGCCTGAAGCCTACCCTCTTTCTAGGTTTCCTATTTGTGTTAAGAGCATCACTGTCTTCCCAGATGTCATATGTCAAAGAATCCTAACCACACTGTTCATTCACTTCCAGCATACTCTCTGACCTGTTCCACCTTCATTCCAATTGCTTTGTCCCTGGGTAGATACCACCCTCCCATTCTCTGCTTCCTTTTTTCAGCTCTACTTGATGTTTTCTTTTCTCTTATTAGAATTATTTTATGAGAATTTAAGCTCCTTGAGAGTAAGGAAATCTTGTCTTCTGGTTTTAAAATCAATAGCACTTTAGCCCAGGGCCTGGCACATAAGACCTTAATAAATAGTTTGTCTGTCCAGCTGGCTGTCTCTTTCCTATCACTCCATCTACCCATCCTCCCTCTCTCTTTTCCTCTCTTCCTCTCTTCCTTGATTCTTTGATCCCTCCTTTCCTCCCTTCCGCACCTCTCTTTCTCTCTCCCTCTCTTTCTCTCTCTCCCTCTCTCTGTCTCTCTTGCACACATATACACACAAACAAACACACAGACACACACACAGAGACACACAGTGACTCTGTTCACTTTTGTTCACCCAAGATGCCTCTTGGACAATGACAAATGGTCCCAGATTTGACTAGGTCAACCAGCATTATGTAGTCATGTAGACACATAGATTAAGGTACCTTAGAGATCATTTAGTCCAATCCCCTGAGTCTTACAGAGGTTAAGTGACTAGTTCATGATCACACTGCTAGTATCAGAGACACAGTTTGAACAGAGGTCTGGTTAATCCCATGTCACCACTCTCTCCCTTAAGTCATATTACCTCTCTCATTGCACTGCTTGTACAATGGATATTCCAAATCATTACCCTATTGTCCTTGATTCTACCATAAAGTGCTTCCCTCCTGCAGAGTGGAATGTTTCAGACTGTCAGACTGGACGGTGTAATCTTTTGCTGCTCTCCTGTAGCTTTTTGCCATACCCTGACACAGTGGGAATCTTCAGAGCATTTGATTCATGAAAACAGGACACTTCACAAGAACACAAATAAGATTTTGGAACATCCACCCCTATAGTCTTCCTTTGAGGGAATTTCTGACTCAGTCATTCCAACACATAACAGTGCATGAATTTTCAAATTATAATGCACGGAATATGTAAATTGATTTAAGCATCGCTCCCTCCCCCATACATTATTCACATATGGGGTCCTTTCTTGTCTTCTTTTACATCTATCATTCACATCTGGCAACAGGATGCCTTCTCTATAGCGTTAAATCAAATTTCATCCTTATTATAAGTGCTTGTGTCACTGTTACATGTCCTTCACTTGACTAAAACATGGAAATGGTGAGGATGTGATTCAGATTTCAAACTTTCATGGTAATGACATGCTAGGGGAGAAATGAGAGCTTGCCCTGGGTAGTAGATATGTGTAGTTCAATTTTCAGTTTCTGATCATTAGTAAGCTCATCTAACTATTGCTCATACCTATTATAAACCATTATTATATACATATACGTATTGTTGTTATTCAGTTGTATCTTACTCTTTGTGACTCCCTTGAGGTTTTCTTGGCAAAGATACTGAAGCGGTTTGCCATTCTTCTCTAGCTCATTTTACAGGTGAGGCAAACAAACAGGTGAGGGTTAAGTGACTTACCCAGGTTCACACAGTTTTTACATGTCTGAGGTTAGATTTGAACTCCGGAAGATGAGTCTTCCTGACTCCAGGCTTAGTACTCTATCCACTACACCACCTAGGTGTCTTTATATATAAGCTATACAATGCATATATCTTATATGCAATG
This sequence comes from Bettongia penicillata ogilbyi, assembly GCA_023548195.1. Classification (NCBI taxonomy): domain Eukaryota; kingdom Metazoa; phylum Chordata; class Mammalia; order Diprotodontia; family Potoroidae; genus Bettongia; species Bettongia penicillata. The sequence goes on from JAJHZJ010000589.1 coordinate 3,885,931, forward strand.
CATGAATTGTATATTATAGTATTTTTAAAATCTGAATTAATCCTGAGGTGAGATATTTCTACTTAAATCCTACTGAGATATCTAGCACATAACATGAACCAGTGTTTGACACATAATAGAAACCAAATAAATATTTGCTGAATGAATGAATAAATGAGTAACTGTGTAAATACCTCATCATAGCATGGAAGAGGCCCTAAGTTCTCAAAGTCCAGTGAATCTGAAAGGTCCTACTGAACTGGAAAACTTTCAAGTACGCATTCAGCAAGAGTAAGCACCAATGTGGTTCAGTTTGGAGAAGCTAACACCAGAAGGAAGGTCATCAAATGACCTCTAAAAGTAACAGAGACCATCTACAATGGTATGGGAGGGCTGTTTTTAGCAGTCATGAAATGAGTGATGATATAATAGATCTTTTAAAGAAAAGGAGAAAAGATAAAGTACATAAAAGGAAATTGCTTTCAATTGCCGTAGGGAATAACAATTTCTGTGGCTATCCTTAAAATATTCATTTCCCAGGATATTTCAGAAGAGAAAAGTTCTTCTCTACAGTGAGCCACTATGTGGCTCTATGTGATCTTCCATCAAATGGCAGATGATGTGTTAGAGGACATTGCACCATACCCATGAAATTTGTCCAGGCTGAATGACTTTTCAAAGTGCTGGATTTTCCTTGGATGTCCAGCAGGGGACACTCACACACAGGTTAGACAGATGGAAGTGGTCAGTTTCAGTTTCATTTCCCTTGTATTAAGTGTCAGTTTCATCACCTCAAACTCTTTGTCCATCTTATCCCAGCTTTCATAGACTACCCACTGTGCAGCTGTTATTTACCCACTGCTGACTAAGTTTATCTCAAATATTCTTTTATCATTGTTTTAGCTACCGCAGAAAAGTGCTTCTGAAATCTCTCCCAGGGACACCCATTTCAGACTTGGGGTGTCATACTCCACCACCAATAATATGCATTACTTTCTAATTGGCAGACTGTCCTAACATTTTAGACAGATGAAGAGGAAAATACACATCGCACCCCACTTTAATCTCCTACTTACAAACAGGCAGTCATATGGAGAAATAGTAAATATCATTTCTCCTTTCCCTTTAGCCACCCTTACTCTCATATATATAATGGTCCATCTTGTTGACAGAAAATTTGACCTCTTTCTACCTATTTCTAAGGCTAAGTCAAAGGTTTTCTTCTCATTTCTGTCTAGTTGCTGAGATATCTTCAAATATGGGAGAATCTAGAGATTAACTGCTTAATTTTATCAATTCTTGTTTGAATTTCAGACTTTCTTCAGAATTTCTTAACTTCAAGAATTCAAATCACAGTCTTGAAATTGTGTGTGTATGTTTGTGTGTGTGTATGTGTACATATATCTAACATTTCTTTTTGATCTAAAAAAGATGAGATTGAAAACAGATAATAACACTTAGCACCATTTTTAGGTAGCTAAAATTATTGAGGGCTGACTAGAACTTTCTTTCTAAATAGATCATAGATTGTTACAGATTGAAGGAATCTTAATAATCATTTAGTCCACTCCACCCTTTATGTTATATACAAGAAAACAGAAACTCAGAGGAGTCAAGTAACTTGACCAAGGTCACATATCAAATTAGTGCCAGAACTGGGATTAGAACCCAGATTTTCTAATGACAGTTCTGTTTCTACTATACCACACTGTACTTTATTTACAATTTAACTGACCAGAAGAAAGGATAGATCTTCTAGGAAATGGATACCTGACCTTCTCCCTTTTTTATCTAATTGAGCTACGATTCTCTGAACGTCAGAGTACTTGGGTTTTTGATTTTTCAGAGTGTTTGTATTTATTTTTCTAAAGGGATGGATATTCTTTTGTTCATAGGATGGAGAGGCCAAATTAACTGTAAGGCTGGCTTCAGATGCTATCAGTGTTTTCTTCATGGCAGTGTCTTTGCATGACAATTCCAGGACGCTGTTGCTAGGATTACATTCTTTTTAATATAATAAGCAAATAATAAATAATACTTTATCAGCTCGCATCTTGACAACTATTCCTTAGGGTTTTAAGGCTATTCTTTTGTGTAAGAGTTCCCCAGACTAGTCAATAGGATCTCAGTTTCCAAAGGAACAGGAAATTAGTTAGAACTTCATTCCATATGAGAATTAGCAGTGAGAAAAGAGGCAATTTATACATCCAAAAAAACATTTCTGTTTAAGATAGTCCAAAGCAATCTTTAATAAAAGTGGTTGTTCATACTGAAGTGTGAATTCAACCCATATATATTTGTCAAGGGTCTACTCTGTAAATTGGATCTTGCAGGGTGCTAGGGGAGATACAAAACAAATATGGCCTCCAATAACTTTCACTCTAGGAAATGTCTCAAGATATGCATACATGAATCAGACACGTAACAGATAATAAATGGAGTTTAAAGAAAGTAAAATTAGTAGAAATAGAACCATAGGAGCTTGCTGACTTACATGTAGCACTTTAACATGTAGAAAGTGAGTTCCTCAAGAACAATCCTATAAGTTAGAATATGAAATTCATTATTCTTGTTTTACAAATAGAGAGACTTAAACCAGGTCAAATAGTTATTAAGTAATAGTAAGTAAAATGTCCAAGCCAGGATTTTAAATCAGGTGTCTTAAAGAGTTACAGCATCTCGAGGCAAAGATAAAGCAGACTTGTTTTAGCTCTTGAGGAATATAGCATACACACACACACACAAAACATCTATCCATCTACATTTATACAAAAAAAGTACCTGCTGGTAACTAACATTTTGTCTTGATTTCATTTGCCTGCTTTGAATCCTCAGATTCACTGAACTTGAAGAAAGAGGAGGCAGAAAAGTATTCATGTTAGAAGTAGGGATGCCATGAAAGTTCTAAAGCTGGAGTGCATGATAGAGCAAAGTGTGGTCAGCAAAGCGTCTGCATATCTGGGCCCTGTAACCACTTACCGCAGCTACATTTTAATAGTGAGGCCACACAGTCTCTTGGACCTGAGCCAAATCCAAAAGAAAGTGTTGAATGAAGCAAGATGAGTGTAGAGTATAGCAGAATGGAAGAGTTTCCTAGAGTAAGATGGTAGCCAGTCATGAGATTTGATTACATAATCCACCCATATAGACCTTAGATCAAGACAGAAAGTTATAAAAAAGAGAAATCAGGATTCTCCTTCAAAGGGACAGATTTTTCTGAAGACATTACAAGATGTACAAAGATGAACACAGGCATATGGAAAGGAAGCAAGATATATGCCAGTGGATGAACCATCTCCATTTAAAATCATATTCCTACTCAACAGAGCTGCCAGTGGAGAGGAGCTATCTAAATACTGGATAGGGCATGACATTGAAATATCACAGCAGCGAGGCAGAGTCAAGATGATGGAGGAAAGGCAGGAACTCGCCTGAACTTTCCCCCAAACCCCTCCAAATACCTTTAAATAGTGACTCTAAACAAATTCTAGAGCTGCATAGCCCACAAAAAGACAGAATGAAACAATTTTCCAATGCAAAACAACTTAGGAAGTCAGCAAGAAAGGTCTGTTACAGTAGGTTAAGAGAGGAGCATAGTCCCGCACAGACCAGGCCCCAGCAAACCAGAAGCAGGTCTTGAGTCAACCAAATCAGCAGCAGCAGTGGTGGTTTCCAGACTTCTCAGTCCACAGATGGTAATGATATCAGAAAACAGGTCAAAAGGAGATTTAAAGGGGTCGTTTTGCTGTCACCAATGGCAGGACTCTGTTGCATTGCATATACTTGGATCTGGGTTACAGTCCTGAGTCTTAATACCAATGTGAAAAGGAGCAGTAGAATAGCAGAGCTTGCAGCTACAGGGGAATAGGGACCCTGGTAACAGTTCTAGGGCTGAAAAGAGTGCTTGTGGTCTCTCACAAACTAATACACAGTATTGGAGAAAAGGAAACATACCTTTCCTTAGATCATAGCACCTTGGAAAATCCAAAACTTTACAGGTCCCCAGAATTATCACAGAAAACAGCTGCACAAAAAGTCTCCAGCTTGGGATAGTGCCCCCTTCACTTGGGAAACAGAGACTCATTTTAGCATAGAGTTAAAAGTCAAGAAATAGGCTAGAAAGTGAGCAAACAGAAAAATTCTGACTATAGAAAGTTACTATAGTGACAAGAAAAATCAAAACACACACTCAGAAGAAAAAATAAATCAAAATTCCTGCATCCAAAGTCTCAGCAATAAATATAAATTGGCCTCAGGTCATGTAAGAGCTGATGAAGATTTTTAGAAAATCAAGTAAGAAAGGTAGAGGAAAAAATGGGAGGAAATATGAAAGTGATGCAAGAAAATCATGAAAAAAATGTTAACAGCTTGGTAAAGGAGGCACAAAAAATATTGAAGAAAATAACACCTTCAAAACAGAATAGGCCAAATGGTAAAAGAGGTACAAAACTCCAATGAAGAGAAGAATCCCTTGAAAAGCAGGTTGGTGAAATGGAACAAAAGATATACAAAAATTCATTGAAGAAAAGAACTCCTTAAAAAGTAGAATTGGCCAAATGAAAAAGGAAGTACAAAAACTCCCTGAAAAGAAAAATAATGCCTTAAAAGTTAGACTTGGGCAAGTGAATGCTAATGACTTTCTGAGATATCAAGAAATAATCAAACAAAATTTTAAAAATGAAAAAAATAGAAGAAAATATGGAATATCTCATTGGGAAAAACAACTGACCAATAAAACAGATCCAGGAGAGATTATTTAAGAATTATTGGACTACTTGAATCCAGGAGAGATTATTTAAGAATTATTGGACTACTCAAGGAAGAACCTAGATATCATCTTTCAAGAAATTATCAAGAAAAATTGCCCTGATATTCTAGAAGCAGAGGATAAAATAGAATTCAAAAGAATCCAAAGGTCACTTCCTAAAAGATATGCCAAAATGAAAACTCCCAGGAACATTACAGTCAAATTCTAGACCTCCCAGAACAAGGAGAAAATACTGCAAGCAGACAAAAATAAACAATTCAAATATCATGAAACCACAATCAGGATAACACAAGACTTAGTAGTTTCTACAAGGAATATGATAATCTGGAGAGCAAAAAAGCTAGGATTATAATCAAGAATCACCTACCGAAGAAAACTAAATATAATCCTTCAGAGGGAAAAATGGACATTTAATGAAAAAGAGGCCTTTCAAGCATTCCTGGTGAAAAGACCAGTGATGAATAGAAAATTTAACTTTCAAAAACAAGACACAAAAGGTTAAACTGTTTATATTCCAACATGGGAGAATGATATTTATAACTCCTAAAGATTTTCTCATTATTAATGCAGTCAGAAGGAGTATACAAAGAAAACAGAGATGTGAGATGACTGTGATATGATTATACAAAAAAAAAAAAGGAAAAAGAATTCACTGGGAGGAAGGGAAAGGGAGAGGTAGAATGGGATAAATATCTGACACTTAAGAGGCCTGACAGAGATTTAACAGTGGAAGGAAAAATGGGAGAAGCAAGAATGGGGACACATTAATTTTAATGTCATCATAATTGGCTCAAAGAGGAAAAATATACACACTCATTTGGGTATAGAAATCTATTCTACAGAAACATAGGAAGGGAAGATGAGAAGAAAGTGGGAAGAGTTGATAAAAGGGAGGGCAGTTTAGAGAAGATAAAAGTCAAGTTTAGCAAAATACTTTTGAGATTGGACAGAGTAAAAGGAGAGAGGGCAGGATAAACATGTGGGAGATGGGATAGAGGAAAATACACAGGTGGTAAACATTACTGTGAAAAAAAATTACCATGTGTTTCTCTGATAAAGGCTTCATTTCTGAAACATAAAAAACTGAATCACATTTATAGAAATGAGAGCCATTTCTCAATTGATAAATGATTGAAAGATATTAACAGATAGTTTTCAGACAAAGTAACCAAAGCTACCTACAGACATATGAAAATAATTCTCTAAATCACTACTGAAGAGAGAAATATAAATTAAATCAACTCTGAGGTACTGCCTCACACATGTCAGTTTGGCTACTATGACAGAAAAGGAAAATGAAAAATGTGGGAGGGAATGTGAGAAAATTAAAGCACTATATATATATATATATATATATATATATATATATATATATATATATATATATATATATATCATTGGTGAAGTTGTAAACTGATTCAACCATTCTGGAGAGCTATTCTGAACTATGCCCAAGGAGCTATAAAATTATACATACCCTTTGAACAAGCAACTACTGTACTGTAACCCAAAAAAAAGATAAAAAGAGAGATAAAAAGAAAACAGAGATAAAAAAACAAAAAGGGAAAGGATCTAGTTGTATGGAAATATTTATATCAGCTCTTTTAGTGGTGGCAAAGAATTGGAAATTAAAGGGATGTCCTTCAACAGGGGAATGGCTGAACAAGTTGTTGAAATGATGAGCAAGATGCTCTCCAAAAGACATGGAAAGACTTGAACTGATGCAAAATGAAATGAGCAGAATCAGGAGAACATTGTACACAGTGACAACAACATTGTATGATGATCTACTATGACTTAGCTATTCTCAGCAATACAATGATCCAAGACAATTCTGCAGCACTTATGATGAAAGATACTATCTCCAGAGAAAGAACTGGTAGAACCTGAATGCAGATCAAAGGTATTTTTTCTTAACTTTATTTTTCTTGGGGTTTTTTGTCTGTGTTTTATAGCATGACTTACAGGGAAATGTGTTTTGCACGACTACACATATATAACCTATGTCAAATTGCTTGCCTTCTCAACAAGAGGGGGTGGTGGGGAAGAGAGGGAGAAAATTTGGAATTCAAAATTTGAAAAAAATGTTAAAGTTGTTTAATATGTAATTGTGAAAAATAAAATATTAAATAAGATTAAAAATGTTTTCTATTAACTATTACAGCAGGAAGATAGATAAAGAGAAGTAATGTAGGAAACTAAGGGAAAATCTCAAGGGACCAGCATTCAATATGAGTAGTCTGAAGTCAGAAGACCCTCATGCCAGTGTTATAATGACATGCTAATGACATATGTTAATGCTGAAGGCTAGAGTAGTCATTTGGTAGTATAGAGACTCAACAGACAGCCCATCTTCAGTACCTTGGAATATTTCAGCAGCAAGGAGAGTAGTCCTCTGTATTAATGCTGCATGTCAAAGAAGCAATGAAACCAACAATAGACACTGTTAGATTGTCATTCCAAGTAAGTGCTGGGCTGCAAGATGATAGATAGCTATAACAGCACCTAACTGGTATGGAAAAGGCTGAAATAGTAGATTAGATTTAGATTAGAATTGGATTAGAAACAACAACATTTTATAAAGGAAAAAGAACAGGAACAAGAAGAAAGAAAGAAGGAGGAGAAGAAAATGATGAGGATGAGAATGATAATAATAGATGATGATGGGAGTGAGCTTAACAGGTCAGTTGTTTCCCCTACTCTTTCCTCTTTGTATAGACTTTTACTTGGTCACCCAAATATGCGAAGTAATTTATCCTAGCCTTCCTTTCTCTCTTCCTACCCTAAACATTCCCTTTCCCCTTGCTTTCCCTTTTTTTTAAGGTCATAAGAGAACCATTCTAGATCTTCTGTCTAAGGCCCCCTCAATGACCCCTGATGATGATATGGTTCAGAAAGTACATATACATCATTTCACCATATCCGAATTATGTGGCATATCCTTGTTTGGTCCCTTACCATTGTTTGTTCCTATCTGCCTTTTTATATTTCTCTTAACTCTTGTGTCTGAACTTCAAGTTTCTACACACTTCTTGTCTTTTCATCAGGAATGTGTGGAAGGTCTCTATTTCATTAAAGATCCGTTTTTCCCTGTAGGATTATATTCAGTTTTTCTGGGCAAGTTATTCTTGGTTATATGCCTTTGCCTTCTGGAATATCATATTTCAAGCTCTCTGCTCTTTTGTAAATTGTGGCTGCAAAATCATGTGCAATTCTGACTGTATATTCTTGGTATTTGAACTTTATAATAACCAGAATTGTGCAATAATAGAATCGGTCAGGTTTAGCACTTATTATGTACCTACTATGTGTCAGATTCTATGTGAAGCATCAGAAATACAAAAAAAGAGAAAAATTCAATCCCTTCCTTCAAGGAGCTCCTGGTCTCATGGAGGGGCAGGGACAATTATGTAGAAATAAGATATAGACAAGATAAATGGGGGTGATCTCAGAGGAAAACATTAAGCCTTTCGCAGGAAAACTGGAAAAGGCTTCTTTCAGAAGGAGGGAATTTAACTAAGACTTCAAAGAATTAACTAAGAAAGCCAGGGAAATCAGGAGGCAGACAAAAGAAGAGAGAACATTCCATGCATGGAGAATAGCCAATGAAAATGCTTGAGGAGGGTATGTGTCTATGAGAAGGCAAGGTGGCCAGTGTCATTGGATGTCAGAGTACAGTGAGGGAGTAAAGTGTAGAAAAACTGGAGAGATAAGAAGGACCCCAATTACAAAGGTCTTTGAAAGCTAACCAGAGACCTCAATGGGATGTTTCTGGGCAACGGTGACATCTAGGTCACCAGACAAAAGCAACTAGGTGGTGCTGTGCCTCAGACATTTACTGAATGTATATCCTTGGGAAATCATTTGTCTTGATCTCCATTTTTTCGTCTGTAAAATGGGGGTCATCATTGCATCTACCCCACAGGGTTGTGTAAGGATCAAATGAGATATTATATATAAAGTTCTGCAAAACTTAAAGTGCTATTTTAATAACCATTATTACTAGAGGTGTTAAGATAGAGGCTGGCTCACCATCTGTCAGAGATGAAGAAGGATTCCTGCATTGATGAGGAGTTCTAATAAGATGACCTGAAGTCTTTAATCAAATCCAAGACTATGAAAAGCTTAAATGAGCCCAGAAAAGAATAAATCAACAGTTCCTGCTTCACAGACATGCACACACCCCAGCTCTTCTAAGACAAAAATAGCTTAAGCAAACCCATCTGCCCATCACTAATTTAAATAGTAAAAAAGAGAATGCCACTGCCATGGGGAAGCAATCACACTTGCTTTGTCCATTGTTTCTGAGTCGGGTGTGCTGAAGGAGAATAAGTTTCCTGGCTCGATCAGACCTGAATTTCTCTCACCACCCCTTCCTGCCACCACCCATTCCCCTTCAGTGTTATCACAAGGACTAAAAAAAAACAAAATCAAAACATCTGGAACACCAGACATCTCTTTATCCTGAAATTATCAAGGGTTCAAAAGCCAAGTTCCTAGAGAAAATTAACCCAGGTTTGAAGGAAAGCAGCTTATGAGGTAGAGTTTTTGACTATAAACAATGGGATACATGCTTGACTCTTCTGAGGCACTGACATATTTACCATCATCAAGTTTTTTTCTGTGCTGATGGACAAGGCTGATCTTATGACTAGATTACACACGATGCCACCATGGGGGGTAATTTCATAAGTAACTAGTCAGGTGTTGTCATTGTCAAGCATGCAACCAAGCTAATGTGATCTTTGGCTCTGAAGAGTTCTATAAGCAGAGGTATGCTACAGGCAGATTGTTTAGCTAGCTTGTTAAATTTTTCTGTGTGAGCACTTATATCTCTTATAAATCAGGGCTTTATTTATTATGTAATTTATTATCTAGACTTAAGAATGTGATTAAAAAAAGATGTGATTAATGCAGATTAAACTAAAAATATGTTAAACATGCTTTGGCCTTTTTTGGAGAGTCGGTTGTTAAATATTTACCAGCATGTCACCGGTTTTAAGGGTTTCGAACAAAGACAAGGGTTGGTGAGGTAGCTTCTTAGTCCTTTCTGTATTCTGACCAAAGCTTACATGCAAAAGGTGTTCAGTTTAAGGTATTCTTAGGGAAAGATAGCAGTAAGCTCGAGAGTGTTCAAAGGAGGGACACAAAAGGTTGGGAAGGGGGTTCAGATCACACCAGGTGAAGACTGGTTGAAGGAACTAGGGAAGTTTAAGCTAGAGAAAGCAAGATTGAGTGGAAAGATAAGGGAAACAGGATTGCTATTCGTCACACAGAGGAGGATTAGTCCTCAATGTGCTTCTAATAGGGTAGAATGAGAGACAAGGAGTAGAAGTTGTAGATAAGCAGATTTCACCCTAGATATACAGAAAAATTACTTATTGGAGTTCTCCAGAAGTGGAATGGATTATCTCAGGATAGAGCAGTTTCCCCTATCACGTGATTTCTTCCAAGACAGGCCGGATGAATAAATGTTGGGAATGAGAATGCTCATGATATATTCTTTCTCTGATCTAGATGGCTAGGATGGCCTCCTGTGACTCTCACGGTTACGTGGCTCTGGAATTCTGTGAGGCAAAGCAGTTGATTTGTGGGGGCAGGAAGGGAGCAGTTGCTGTTGCTGTCTGTCCCTGAGGAGTACACCAACCTCTTTTCCATATTGGGGCTGCTTGTAATCAGAGTACATAAAAGCACATGGATGGGAATCCCAATTTCACCTCTAGCTGACCCTGATACCGATGTTAACATTAGAACTTAGACCAAAAATATTAAGAGTGGACTTAAAATCTTGAATCTCTGAATGATTCTTGACACCATGCAATAAGGTTTTAGAAACCCCCAAATATCAGCTTAATTGGCAGAGTATATAAAGTACATTCACTTTCTTATTTTAACTTGCTCTGAAAAGCTGTATGAATCTATAAATACAGAACGCTATACTTACTTGATTCAAATGAAGAATTGCTCAGTAGACAGCATCACAAATACCAAATTGAAAGCACTCTTTTTTTTTTTTTTTACATACCTGCAACTATGACAACCACTGCTAACAGGGGGAAAAAAGTGACATTCTTCTTATGAGGGGTGTTATTTTTTCCCTTCTACTAACTGCAAGTAGTCTCTTCTCTTGAGTTCCATACTTATGTAAAAATCATTTCTCTGATAGAAACAATTCTACCTTGTACAATAAGAGTTCAAAAAAAGTTCTTGAATAATGTGTTAGAGGGAGTGAGATTCAGAAATCAACACCCTAAATGGATGCCTTGGAGTTTATCTCCTCTCTCTTTCTCAGCCCACTGTCTGGTGGAGGTGTTAATTAACAATAAGATGGCCATATGGTAGATATTGCAGAAGAAAGAAAATAAAAAAAGAAACAAGGGACCAAGACAATCCTCTCTAAAACAATTGAAGATTAGATTTATTTTTAAGGCTACACACTCTTCTTAGCTTTGGTTTGTGCTCTCTAGGACCTAGAGGGAAAAATCCAGGATTTTTTGGTCACATTTCTGTAGGTTCTCTGCAGTTCACAAAGCAGTTTTCTCCCAAAAAATCTTTTGAGGCAATTAAGTCAATATTATCATCTCTATTTTGCAAATGAGGAAATTTAAGTGACAGGAAATTGGGAAATTTCTAAACAAATGTGACATATGGATGCAATGGAGTATTATTATGTAATGAGTTGAGGAATATAAAGAATTCAGAGAAACATAAGAAATTTTGTATAAACTGATACAGAGTGAAGTTTGATTCTATATGGAATTAAAAGAAAAATAAACATAATAGTTACTAAGACAAACAAACAAAAACTGGTGGGATTTTAATTGAAATGATCAATCTTAACTCTACAAAAAGATGAGGCAATGTACCTCTTTCTTTCTCCTGAAGAGGTAGGAAACTGTGAACAGAATGTTGCCTGTATTTTAGATGTGGCTGTTGTACCATTTGGTTTTGCTCAACATTTCCCTCTCTTATAAAGAAAGGCTCACTCAGAGGGTGGATGGTGGTATATTTGGAAATGAATGTGATGTAAAACCATAAGTTATTAGTAAAACATTATTTTTAAATAAAATAAGAGGTATAGACTCAAGGAAATGAAATGACTTTATCACTTGTCACATATTTAGACTCATACTCCAAAGTGAAAGTTAATGACCGGAGATGAAAAAGAGGCTAAAGATAATGATCTATGGAAAACAAGGGGCCTCTCCTTCTTCACATAGGGCACAAGGCAGAAAATCCATGAAGAGCATGAAAAGCATAACTTCTCTCAGGATAAATGAAATAGGAGTAATGTGGTGTCACAGACAAATCTCTTGTCTTGGAGTCACAGAACTTCAGTCTGATTCTTATCTTGTATAAAGCATTTAATGAGCGCAAGATGAATTTGAATTTAGAAATGGCTCATATACTTACTACTTGTGACTTTGCCTCTCTGTATCCTTTCTCACCTATTTACAGGGTTGTTATGAAGAACACACTTATAAACCTTGAAGCATGATAGAAATGTGAGTTATCATTATTATGACTAGAGAATGCTAAGAAATAGGGAGATGTAACATAGGAATGAATGTGGGAAATAGGGATGGAAGTGACAGAGCATATAGCAGAGCAGCCCAGAATTAGGTAGCAAATGCTTAGATCATTGGAAAGTAGATTGACACTTCCCATCCAGGCACAATTACAGAGTTTATTCGAGCTCAATATTGACTAGAGTATATAATTTTTCCTGCACTATGTCATCCCTTCTTAGGCAGGCTGGTCCCTACCTTGGGGAATCATCATATTAACAACAGATTTAATGTGGACATGATGGGGTTCAGACTCTGGGAGCTTCCTTGAGCTCCCCTTGAATCGTCCCACTTAATCTGGCCTTTCTTACTCAAATCTAATCTTCTCATTTGTTCCGGCAGTCTCAGGAAGCCCCTGGGCTTTTCATTATCATTTCAAGTCTCTGTTGCACTCCCCACCCTTGATCCTATCAAAACCCCTTTCCCCAGGCTGCCATCAAGGTCTGTATCCATTCCCATACTGCCCCTATCAAGATCTCTGGATTGCCCCACCTGCTGCCCACCCAAACTCTCCATTGTCTAATATCTCCTAATAGCCTCCAGCTATTTCCAGCCTTTGACCCTCCTTGGACTTTTCCTCAAGACCCTTCCTAAATCCCTCCTCCCATCACCCTGGACTACCAGACCACCCCCGACCCCAGACCCCTCCTATACTCTTTTCTGTATTTAAGTCCCGCCTTGCCCCCATGCAGGCGGTCGGATTCAATCCAGCTCAGACTCTGTCTAGCTGGGATTCTATCTGGCCCGCTTGTACAAATGCTTAGCTTCCTTAAGAGGCAACCTAATTTGGTGAATCTCTAATAAATTTTGTTTTCCTTGGCTTTAAGAAGGCTTGAGTCGAATTCATTCGAGCACGACCCGGGATGTTGGTATTTTGGGGTCCCCCATCACCCCTGAATCTCATCAGACACTCCATGGTCTTTAATCCTACTGCAGTTCACAATTCCTGAATTCAAGTGTCCACCAGCCTCAACTTTCTTAGCAGTGGCAGAGACTGTAAGTAGGTACCACCATACCCAGCCAGACCCAAGTGTATAATTCTAAGGGAAAGTTTCATTATTTCCTCCCATAACAACTGCAACTTGGGGGACTGATTTACTTTAAAGGGTATAATGATAAATGCACTGGACTTGGATTCAAGCGTCCTGGGTCCTGCTACTTACTGCCTAGGTAAACTTAAGTATGTTACTTCTCCTGGTAAGGGGCCTCAGTTTCTTCATATGTAGAGTGAGAGTTTTGGACTAGATGACATTTAATGCCCCATTTAGGTCTAAATCCTAAGATTCAGTGAGGGCATCCTAAGAAAAGGATTTAAAAAAACAGCAACAGTTTAAATTACTGTAGGCAGTTGTAAGATGGGGATCTACTGCCCAAAAGGCTCTTAGGCATATGAATAGGGTTGGATGACCCAGAGCTGTCAGTATCTCTATTAGATACTATCCCAGCCCTAGCTAGAGCTTTATTTGATAACCCTTAATGGTATAGGGCTCTCTAGTAATTTCTTAAGTCAGCTCCTAGTGAAGGGGAGGGGGTGTAGCTGAGGGGTGCAGTGGTTAGAGCACCAGTGCAGGAGTCAGGAGGACTTGAGTTCAAAAAAATCTCACATCAGACACTTGACACTCACTCTCTGTGTGACCTTGGGCAAATCACTTAACCCCAACTGTCTCATCCTCGGTCATCTTCAGTCATCCTGATGAATATCTGGTCACTGGATTCAGATGGCTCTGGAGGAGAAGTGAGGCTGGTGACCTGCACAGCCCTCCCTCACTCAAAACAAAGTCAAGTACAAGTCATGTCATTATTTCTCTGATGGCATGGTCTTCTTCGGCAATGAAGGATGAACACACACTCTACTAGGAAAGGTGAAAGAAGGGAAGGTCCAAGCCCTGAACTGATTTAGGAGTAGCTAGAGGACACAGCCTTAAGGGACAGGAAAGACAGTTTTACCTGGAGTTAAGCTAGTGCCTAGTAGAGATGCTGCCAGCTTTGGGTGATCTGAATAATTCAGCCCAAGTGCTTAAGCATTCTACTGAGCTGCAGGCCCACATCTCCAAATGCCCACAGGACAGTTCCATCTGGATATACCACCTGGGCTTCTAACTCATCAGGTCCAAAACAAAGCTTACTATCTTTCTCCCAAAAACCAATTTCTCTTTCTAGTTTCCCTATCTGCATCAGTGGCAATGCCTTCACCCTAACACATATTTAAAATCTTGGGTTTATCTCTGATTTTCTTTCATATACACATATATGTATGTGTGTATAGACAGACAGACAGATAGATAGATAGGTAAACAGACAGACAGACAGACAGACAGACAGATAGATAGATAGATAGATAGATAGATAGATAGATAGATAGATAGATAGATAGATAGATGTGTGGATACATCTACATGTATTCACATATGATCTTCACAACTCTGTGAGGAAAGGACTGCAATTATCCCCATTTTACCAAGGAGATATAAACTCATATGGGTTGTGTTGTAAGGAAAGTATTTGATCAGGGTCACACAGCTAGTGAGTATATGAGGCACCATTCAAATCCAGATCTTCCACTTTCTTATCTCTCACTCTCTTCTTAACTCTCTACAATTCTAAGTACGTCATACCCTCTTCAGAATTGCTCATTGCTCTCTTAATTGTCAAATCTCATGGCCTTTCCTCAGTCCTCACCATTCTAAATCTTTCGGAAGCCTTTCATAGTATTAATCACCATCTTATCTTCTGCTACATACTCTTCTCTCTAGGTTTCCATGACACTACTCTCTTCTGATTTTCCTTCTGACTATATACCCACTTTTTCTCAGTGCTGGGTCTTTGTTCAAGTTGTATCCACTAATGGTGCATGACATCCCACCCTTACCCCACCCCCTCCACAGGGCTCTGTCTGAGGCCTTCTTCTCTTATGCCTTATAAGATTTCACTTGATATTCTCATTAGCTTCCATAAATTCAATCATCATGTCTGTGCTTATGATTAGTAGATCTATTTATCCACCCTTAATGTTTTTCCAGAACTCCACTGTCATATCCCTAGCTGCCTATTGAATATCTCAAGCTGGATGTCTTGTAGATATCCTAAACCCCAAATGTCCAAGACTGAATTCATTATTACCAACCCCTCCAACCTTCCCCTCTTACAAACTTCCCTATTGCTTTTAGAGGTACCACTCTTCTCCTAGTCACCCAAGCTCACAACCTAGGTATCAGCTTAAATTCCTCACTGTCTCTCACACCCATATCCAATCTGTTGCTAAATCCTGTGGATTTTACTTTAATAATATCTCTTGTATATGCCTTGCCCTTTCCCTTTTGACACTGCCACCATGCTGATTCAGTTCCACATCACCTCATGTTTAGAATTTTGCAGTACCCTACTGGTTGGTCTCCCTGCCTCAAGTATCCTCACTTGAGTCCATCCTTCCCTCTGCTATCAAACCATTTTTTCTAAAATTCAGGTCTGACCATGCTATACCTACCTGTACTTAATAAACTTCAGTGACACCCTATCATCTCCAAGATCAAACATAAAATCCTCTCTTGGTCTTGAAAGCCCTTCACAACCTAATGCCACATTTTCGTCTTCTTACCCCGTATTTCCTTATTCTCCCACCCACACCACGAACTTTGTAATCTAGCTACAGGAACCTCCTTGTTTCTCACACAAAACACTCCATCTTCCAGCTCCAAGAATTTTCAGTGCTCTCTCCCACTCCCAGCCTGGATTCTATCTCTCCTTATCTCTGCCTCCTGGCTTTTCTAGCTTTCTTCAAGTTCCATTTAAAATTGTGCCTTTCCCAATTCCTCTGAATGCTAGTGCCTTCCCTCTATTGATTATCTACAGTTTTTTTCTATGTACATTTTGTTTCCACATAATTGATTTCATTTGTCTCCTCAACTAGACTGTGAGCTTCTTGAGAACAGGGACTCTCTTTTGCCTTTTCTTTGTAGCCTTAGTGCTTAGCACAGTGCCTGGCAAATAGCCGATGCCTGATGAAGGCTCACTGATTCATTGATGTCACCGTAATACAAGTCTGTGTTCTGACCTACCCAGATTAATATGTTGTCATGGTGTTTTTTCAAGTCTCCTTGCTTCATTCTCTTTCTCCTTCAACTCATCCTTCCTACTAATTACAGAATAATTTTTTCCATATACATAGATATTAGTCATATCACTCCTCTGAGAGTGGCTTCTTATTGCCTAGCAAGTAAATTTGAAACTCCTTTGTCTGGCATTCAAATGCCAGACAATGAGGTGCAACCCTATTCTTCCATCCCTGTCTTACATAATTTTCCTCCACTCACTTGGATTTTTCCCAAATTGGATTCTCTTGCCCCTGAACATATCCTGAGTTCTCCTACATTACTGTTCTACTCTACTCTAATACTAATAACAATACCATTCTACTGCTAATACTACTCTATGCCCTATTCTTTGAATATTCTCTGCCCTTCTATTTTTCTTTTGCAGTTCTAGGCACCTTTTAAAGCCCAATTGAAATGTTACCTCTTCCATAAAGCCTTCCCTGATTCCTTCATTACTAATGACTTTTCTTATACCTCATGTGGCTCTTTGTTTTATACTTTTCTAAAGCACTTACTATATAATAATTGCATATTACAGTTATCCATATTCATATCATATCTCTTTACCATCATGTACTAAGCTGTACACTATAAGCTAAAAACTTGGTGGGGACCATATCTTATCTATGATAAGCCTCATACCTTTCCTAATGCTTTCCCACAATATTCCTCATACAGAAGGTATTTAGTACCTGTTCAAAATGAATGGGTGGAATGTTTTGTTGACTCTAAGATAAGGGAGTAGTAACTGTCTCTTAAGAGGAGAATCCCCTTGTTAGCATCCAGGAAAGATGGAAAAGGATGATATTAAGATTTTTATTCACTGTCAAAAATCTAGCCAGTGATCAAGCCTAGCATAGCTAGAGATCATATTCTGGGGTAACTGTGTGTACAGGATGAATGACAAAGAGAATGTCTTCTTTTTAAAAATAATCAATATCTTTTTTTAATATATTCCTATATTTCCTTCCCCATTCCTCTCCCTGAGGGTCATCCCTTATAATAAAGGAACAAGAAAATTACTCAACAAAAGTAACATTGAAAAAATCTGACATTGTCTGCAGAACTCCATATCTATAAACATCCAATTGTAAAGAACGTAAAGAAAGGGAGGCATCTTCTCCTAACTCTTTTTAGGGGTAAAATTTGGTGACAATAATTTCTCAGAATTCAGTTACAAGTGTTTCATTGCTTCTTTTTTATTGTTGTAGTCACCATATATGCTGTTTAACTCTATTTCTTTTACTTGACATCAGTTCATGTAAGTCTTTTCATGCTTCTCTGTATCCATCATATGCATCATTTTTCATAGTAAAGTGATATTCCATTATATTCATGTCTTGCTTAGATGAGAAGGTTATTCCTTGAAGAGTATTCTCTGACAAAGACCCTTAGCCTCCCTGGAGTTGTAACATTGTGAGATTGAGGGATGTAACCCCCACCAGACAAAGAGAATTTATAAAGACTTTGTCCTTGCCTGTTTTGCAGAGATTATAGGGAACAACCGAGAGCTCAGCATTTTGCTTTGTTTTCTTCTTTCTTTCTTTTTAAGTTTACTGTATAGAGGTGGGAGGGCCGCACTACACAGACTGAGGCAGCAGATAGCAGTGCCTGGAGCATACTTACTGTACGAATAGCAAAGAACTCTGGAAAGAACCATCTCCAGTAATCTCTAACAGACAAGGCTCATGAAATGATTCAGTCAAAGCAGTTCCAATCTTTAAGACTTTTGGTACCTTGGAGTTTGCATTGAGGGATCACTTGTATTGTGGTTTCTAATAAAGAGTTTCTAGCATTTTTGTGAGGAATAAAATTTTCTTATATAGTATTATAAAGAACATGCTTATATTTGAAGGTTCAGCATATTGGATGGTACCATTTGAAAATTTTCTCACATTTCATGGATGGTGGTGTATAAGTCAATAAATGCACGGTGGAAAGAACAATTTGCTAATCACTGGGATATTTCACTTCAAATTTCTACTTTGCTGCTAATCAGCTTGTGACCATGAAGTAGTGCCTTGACTATTCTAGATCTTTTATTTTTCTTCACGTGTAAAATGAGGGGCTTATACTAAACGATTTTTAAGACTTCTTCCAGTTCAGTCATTGAAATTAGATTTCTAAATGTGAAAGTCAATTAGCCAATAAACATTTATTAAGTACCTACTGTGTTCCTATGCATAAGACAGTCCCTGCTCACAAGGAGCTCATAATCATTTAATGGAGCAAATAATACAAAAAAAGCTGAAAATTTGAGTTTAGGAAGTAGAGTTTACCCTGCGTGATGAAGTCAAGCAGCCAGGATGAGTTGAGGAGGTGTGAGTCTGCAAGTTGATTTTGTATTGCAGAATGATGAGTTTCTGGAGATGGTGAAGTCCAGAAAGGTAGCTGAGTGAAAAATAATGAGGTCACTGTCCTAGAATGCCTCCTTAAATGGAGGATCTGGGAGTCTTTCCAAGGGTATTTAGCCCCTTCTTGTCATGAGAATCTCTGACAAAAAAAGACAATGTTAAATTTGAACTCAAAGAAGTCTTTTGCCAGCATTATATCACTATGTTTTAAATTCAATCATCTCTCCCAAAGTTACTAAATTGTTCATACCCTTTGACTCAGTAATGTCACTACTAAGCCTATACTCAAAAAGAGACCAAAGAAAGAGGAAGAGGACCTCTGTATGAAAGTATTTATATCAGTTCTTTTTCTGGTGGTAAAGAGCTAGAAAAACTAGGAATGGTGTCTGTTAATTGAGAAATGGCTAAACAAGGAATGTTATGTGAATGTAGTGGAATATAAAGGGAAGATGAAATTATTTCAAAACCTGATAAGATTTGCATGAATTGATGCAGAGTGAGTAAAAGCAGAAAATTTTATTCTCCAGCAATAGAATTGTAAAAACAAACAACTATGAAAGATTTATGAACTCTGATTAATGCAATGATCAACAATGACTCTAGAGGACTAATGAAGAATGCCATGATGAACGTGACAAACACATTTTTGGAAATGGTCAATATGTGGGAAACAGAAAGAGGATACATGCTTTTTAATGGAAAAAATAAACTTTAATCCAAAAGAGAAATTAAATCATTGATAATTATTAGAATTATCCTTGCCAACAAATATTATGAAGCCTTTTTCATGGAACTTCAGAGGCTGGCAAAGACTAATTCTATTAATTCCACTGGTCATGGCTTTATCAGCGTAGGATAATCTGCAGGAAGAAAGGTGAGGAGATTTGGAGTCAGAGGACTGGGATTTGAGTTTCAACCCTTCCACATAAAGACTGGTGACCCTGGATAATTCACTTAAACTCTGTTGGTCTCAGTTCCCTTCTTTGTAAAATGAAGGAATTGGCCTAGATGACCTTTAAGGTCCTTTACAATTCTAAATCTAAAGCCAGCCTAAACACTTTTCACCAAAAGTTCAATAAGATGCCAAGTCAATAGGAGCCATAGTACTCCAATATGTTATCAAATATACCTACAAACCTGGAGATAAATGAGCCCTTCCTCTTCTTCCTCTTTATTTTTATATCAGTCTCAACACTAGCACAATGACTTATACATGGCAGTTATCTACATTTTTAAATGTAATTCATATATTAATGCAAATGGGGGATCAAATATCAGATTTTATTTGACATAGGGACGAGGCTCATGTCGAATTGAACCTATGGGGAAGAAGAATGGGATACCATTGAAAGGAAAAATTGAACATTTAATCAAAACACTTATTAAAAATCTACCATATGCTAAGCATTGTTTTAGGCACTACAAATACAAAGACAAAAATATATCATTCCTTACTCTTAAGGAGCTTCTATCCAGTGAAAAATGGAAAAGAATAGAGAGATTGGATTCCCAGTGTCAAAGACTTTTACACTTTTGCTTTTAACTAGTTCTACTGACAACTGATTTTAGGTTTTTAGAGGGGGGTGAGGGGGTGATTTGGTATAAAAATTTGAGAAAGCAAAGATTTTAAAACAGCAAAGATTAGCAAATGAGCTAATATTCCACTTGATCTTCAAAAGTGTGTCTCAATTTTCCCGTCAGTACCTTTAGTCTCCTCTGTCTGTTTCCCCTCCCCCTCTCCTTTAGTTGTTATCTGTATCTAAACCCCGCCTGAATTCCCCCTTCAAAGTTTAGCAGTAATACTTGTTTGATAAAGACTCATTGCCCAAGAGAAAGGGAAAAAAGAAAAATGCTCCAGGAAAGATTCCAATGGACTTGGTTATTTATTTATCTGTTTATTGTTGATAAATGATCTTTATTTCTTTTCTTAGCTTCTTTTTTCCCTTTCATGTCCTTCAGATTTTCTCCATTCTTGATTCTTTCTGCACAGTTACAGTTATTACATTGTCATTGTGCATGTGAATAGACCTTGATAGACCTTGGCTAGCGCAAGGATCACATCTAAATTATCTTTTTATTAGCTTTTGGCCCTGACTGCTTTTGGCCAGAAACCCATTAAGATGTTAAGCCTGTAGGATTGATAGCATTCTAAAACATTATCGAATGTATTTATAAAAACATTATCAAATGTATTTATAATCCTTGAGATAAATGAACCCCTCCTATTTATCTTTATACTTTAATGCGATGCACTGCATGCTCCCCACCATCACATAATCCATACAGAGAGAACACAGTGCTCTCTGTACAAAGAAAATGTTAAAAAAAAATGCTTATTGAATGAATGAAAGAATCCTCCAAGAGATGGATCCAAATTTCTGGACAACAGAATCGCATTGCTTATTCTTTTTAAGGCAATCTTTTTCATTTAGTCCATTCTGGAGGGATGTAGAGGAGACCTTCGTCCGTTGCTATGTGCCCTCAGCTAATTTGAGCCTCAGTTCTCTCATCTGTAAAACAGGATCTAACAGATTGAGTCTGTGGATGAGTCAGGGTCCATAAAATAAAGGGAAACTGAAAGAAGGTGGGAAAGAAGACAATGGTGGGGAAAGATGAAGGAAATTTCAGAGAAAACTGGGATTGTTGACATGACAGTACAGTTACCCTGAATCCTCAATAAAATTTCAGATATGTAAACTTCCTCCCATAAAACTATCCATGACTCTAGAAGAAAAAAAGGGAGGAACACAGTTTGAGGAAGGAGGAAGAGGGGACAAATGGAGAGCATAAAAGCACTACACAATCCTGAAATTTTCCTGCCTAATAAATTAGCTCCATCTCACATGCAGTTATGAGGAGATCAAAGCCACTAGCCCTGCCCTTGGCTTCCACTGAAGTTAAACTCTATCCCTGCTTAGGCCCAGGAACTTTCTCACAGATGTCCTCCCCCGACGACTCCATGACAGGAGACTTGACAGTAAGGCTTGACAAGAGCTAAAATTGTTTTAATTTTGCAGATATAGGGAGGGGAGAGAAAATAGCCTGATATGCTTGCTTCATCCATCAATGAGGGGCACTAGTAGCAGGAGCCAGCTGAAGATTGAAGGGCGCTTATCTACCACTCTACAGCAAGGGTTCTTAGAGTACTAGAGTGGCCTTAAAGCCCTGTGGTTACGGCATGGTCTTGGAGTCAGGACTACACCTTGATTCACAATCCCTCCTCACATATTTACTATCAACTAGGCAAGTCACTTAATATCTTTACGATTTACTTTATTTACCTGTAAAATAAGGGACTTATAATCTAAGGCCTTTTTAGCTCAAAGCTTACCAATGATTTCAACCGATGAAATCATATATGATAAATACTCTGAGCCCCATGTCAAAATCCGGAGAGATCACATGGGGTGGGCGGATGAGGGTGGTCATGGTACATGGAGGAAAGTAGCATTTGAATTGGGTATCAAATATGAGAAAGGAGGGAAGGGTTTAGAGGTGGTATTGTAATTACAAGAAATAACCATAATCACAACTCTTTAAGGTCTACAAAACACTTTACATGTGCAGTCCCATTTGACCTTCACAGATACCCTATGTGCAGTCCCATTTGACCTTCACAGATACCCTATGTGCAGGCCCATTGGACCTTCACAGATACCCTATCAGGTTAGTATTATTACTCTTGTCATTTTATAAATAAAGAGAATGTGAGACAGAGTCCATGATCTGCCCAGGATCACACAGCAAGTGAGTGCCTGACAAAGTATCTGAACTCAAGCACTCCTCACTCCAGGTCCCTCCTGCAACCTGCCATGCCACAAAGTCATTCTATGAGCCGATTCCCAAAAGTATGAAGCATGGCTCAGAAAACACTAAACAGACCGATCTGGCTATAATTTATGATGCACAATGGACAGTAGAATGAAATAAATTTGAAAATGTGTAATTAAGTCTTATTCAATAATTATTGAAAAATCATAAGCTATTTAAAGTATTTTTTTAGAACAGGATGGAAAGAAGGTATTTAACACTAGTTAGAAAATTCAAAGCAGTACATTATGGAAGGCCACCACCTCATTTATTAAAAGATTTTACACATTTTGGTAAGTGTGAGAATTTAAATGCCTCAGATGACTAAAGTGGAACTGTAACATACTGGGCCACATTTGTAATTCCTCCCAAGTCTTCCATTTGCTACCAAGCTCACAGGCCTGGCTTAGTTGGAACAAATTTGTAAGCATGTGATTTCTGGGGCTTGGGCTGTTAGTTAAGATGAGTAGTTCCAATCAACTAGTATTTACAGATAAGGTATCAATGCCCCATTTTTATGACAATTTCATTTTTTTTGTCTTTTATGTCACTTTATCCTCACATATCTAAGCAGGAGAAAAACAGATTAAGCATTCCTAATCTTAGTGAAGAAAATGAACCTGAGGCAGTTCTGTGTAACCTGGTGAGAAGGGGTCAAGCTAATAAGTTTAAGGTTGGGGTACTCTCCTTTAAGGGACAGGGAAGCGAGTGACTTTGGAACATTATGCCCCTAGACCTCAGCAGTATTTGGAGTGGAGCCAAATATTATTCTAGCCTAATATCCGTCTTACAATGACAAAACATGCTACCTCATGGTACCTCCTCTTGCCCCCCACTCAATAGGAATACCAGTCTTTCCTGACTCCCAGCCCAGTGCCCCTATGCCAACCTGCTTCTAAAGAATGCGTATTCACTATGCACGGCTGCAGACCCACGAAGAGTAGAATGTGTGCTTTTATTCAATTCAACAAATATTTTTCAAAAGCACCTACTATGTGCTAGACACAGCACTAGGCACTGGGGATAGAAAGTAAGTTGACCATCAATAACAAGCTCCTATACCCTGGGAGTCTTTCCAATGAAAATGAAAAAAAGGAATTTAAAAGTGGAAAAATTATAAAAATGCAAATGACAATTCTGGCTTTCAGGAAATGATTAGGTAGTATACAAACCTCTGGTTGACAAGGTAGGAAACCACGCAACATAATGAAGCCTTAGAATTGCCGCAAGGACGACTTGAGCACAAATCTCTTTTCTGATACTTAATAGCTGTTTGACCTCGACAACTTTTTTCATTTCATTTCATCATCTGTAAAATGAGGGGGAAGAAACCAGCAGCCTCAAAGGAACATTCCCTCTCTAAATCTGTGATCTTCTATGATGAACAACAGAAACTCCTATTTGATAGCAAGGAGAATATCACCCAGAGAACCTCAGAGACCTGTTCTAATTCCTGTCCTTGAACCCCTATTCAGAATAATGTTTTTTGCTGCGTTGTTTGATCATTTAAGGGGCAGTCATTATTCAAGCCACCTGAATGGATTACTCAATCTATAGTAGAGGAAGGGACATTTTGATGGAGTTTAAATCCTAATGGATTCGAACAAATTTGGTTCTTTGTATGAGGGAAGACTATGCAGTTCTTATGAATATAAAGCAGTGCGCTTAGCCCTATGCAATGCCTCACATAGAAAAATATATTCTATGATCATTCTCTGTTCTTACCTAGTAGGGTAGAAAAGTTCTTATCTTTGGCTGCTCGCTGAGTATGCATTCAAAAAAACACTAACAGGCCAAAGCAAGCCCTCTTTCCTGTCTGAATGTATTAAAGTGAGGAGGTAACGACCACTGTCAGCCTCTGGGTGGGCTTATCTCTGAATGCCAAGCTCCTTGTTATGTATGTCTTGATAAAATCAAGGTTGAGCAGATTTATCATCAGTTTTCACTTGCTAGAATTTGATTGACAAGAGGAATTGGTTATTGTGGGCTTTGTGTTTGGACTGAAAAACAGTCAATAGCAGGATTCGTTTTCAAATTTTTGTAGAAATGAAACATTCTCCTGTTTCTTCATTATATCTTTTTATACTATCTCACTATAATTAATCTTGATAGAAAGGTGGTGGGGAGGAAGTTTTAAAAAATAAAACAGTTTCCTTATTAGGAATTTAACAATTCCATATATTTCTGGGAAATTTTCCTTCTTTGCCTTTTCCTGATGAGATAAAATATAAAACAAAAAACAAGTGAGTTGATAACTGAGTAGGTGGGATGTGCTCCAAGTGATCTGCTTGAAGACTACTGAGCAGCCTTTACTGTGTTATTTACCTTCCTTTGTCCTTTGCCTTTACAGATGGAGGTAGAGAGGCTGCAGAAAGGATTGAGGATAAAGGGAAAAACAACAGTCAAACCAAAAAAGCTAAGATACTCAAGGAGAAACTCCATCACCTATCGTTTTGGACAACAAATGTACACATAGGAAAGAAAAGGTGGTTGTCTTTTGGGGAGGAAATGGCCTAATCAACAGAAAATTTTGGTGAATTAAATCATTGTAGATTAATGAAAGACTAAAATTTTTTCATTTGTTTTAACCTTCATATTTGCATGACTAAAAAGTTAATATGACTTTTCCCCCCTATTCATTGACACACTGGAATTGATCAAAGCCCATTAACAGAATTTCTGCTTCATGCAGCATAGCTGGAAAAAATTAGTTTTCTTTTACAGCCATTAGAGCTTCATTAGCTCTAATACCGTGTTAATATTTTTGTGTCACTTCGGGCTCTTTCTGCAGTTTTTAATGCCTCATCATTTATGTCAACTAAGACCTGGATCTGACTTAACTGCTTCAATCTTTGATGAAAGGTGATAGTCCCTCATAATGATTCAATAGATGTTATGAGGACAATGTACTTTGGAAAGATTATTTTAAAAGTCTTTAAGCCTAGTTTGTGCTATAAAGCACTTGTGTGAAAAACTTGGTCTAACTATTGAGATCCAAAAGAAATTTTCTGGGACTCGGTGATCCTTCCCAGTAGCTTCAATTACCCTGGCAGGTAGAAATGCTGCGGTCTGTCAGATAAATGAATTAAACCCAAAGGAATGTGCTTGCAGGGCTTACATTCACATTTCAAAAAACACGAGTCAGCAGACCTAGCTAAGGTTACATTTGTCCAGGCACCATTAGTACTTACATTAGAAAGAACAGCAAGATTTCAGATTATTAAGGACACTTCTTGCATCACTCTTCTTAAATTGCTGTTCTCCCATCTTCTCCCAGATTAAGTTCAGCTAGATGGTGCAGTGGATAGAATACCAGTGCAGGAGTCAGGAGGACCTGAGTTCAAATCTCACCTCAGACACTTGACCCTCACTAGCTGTGTGACCTTGGGCAAGTCACTTAACCCCAATTGCCTCATCCTGGGTCATCTCCTGTCATCCTGATGAATATCTGGTCACTGGATTCAGATGGCTCTGGAGGAGAAGTGAGACTGGTGACCTGCACAGCCCTCCCTCACTCAAAACAAAGTCAAGTGCAAGTGATGTCATCATTTCTCTGATGGCATGGTCTTCTTCAGCAATGAAGGATGAACGCACACTATCCAAGACTAAGTATAGGAAGATAATTCAAGGAATAGCAAAAGTAAATGGCAAAAATATAGACACAAACAGAAAAATTCCAATGAGAATGAAAATAATATACACATTCCTTTTTCATTCCAGAGAAAAGTTAAATAGGATTAAAGAAAGTAGATATAACAAAAATAAATAAATAAATAAAAGCAGATTTTTTTAAAAATACATTAAGTGAATCAGGCAACAAGGGATGGATATTGGTGATTAGTATGAAATCAACAGACAACATTCAACAACCATGAATTTTGTGGTGGTTGTTCGGTTATTTCAGTCACGTTCAACTCTTCATGAGCGCATTTGGGGTTTCTTGGCAAAGATACTGGAACGGTTTACCTTTTTCCTTCTTCAGATTGTTTTACAGATAAAGAAACTGAAACAAACAGGGCTAAGTGACTTCCCCAGGGTCACACAGCTAGGAAGTGTCTGAGACCAGATATGAACTCAGAAAGATAAATAAGTCCTCCTGACTCCAAGTCTGACATCTATCAAGTGTGCCACCTACCTGACTGCTTCTAATATCTAGGTATTTGTCGGGATTTCTATATGTATGTGATGGGGATTAGGGCCTAGATATGGGGTTTTATTGGTTTGGGTATAGGTAAGCCCCAGATAAAGAAATCTACTAATGCAAATCAGTGCCTTTTCTACATTTTGTAGAGGTGTCTTAAAGAGCAGAGGTGTCAAATATAGGGTCCACAAAATCTTTAAGTTGCCTAAACTAAATTAAAATGCAATTGAAAGACATTTAACAAAATAAAAATGCAATAAAATAAAGATAATGCTAAAATGTGGTTTTCTAAGTATATGGGAACTACAGGGATCCTTAAGTACATTTTAGTGTCTCTCCTATCCACCTACCCCTTCTAATTTAGTTAGACACCACCAATCTACTGCACTGAGCAATTAAATGACCTACCCAGGGTTATATAGCCAATCTGTGTCAGAGGCATAACTTGAACACAGAACTTCCTTCTACTTTATAAACTAAAGTGTTCTATCTCTCATATAAAATCATAAGTACATGTGCATATACAAACACATAGGTATACATATATGCACACAAGTTGGCATATGATGAGCATATATGGTGTAAGAGCATGGCAAATGCTCTTCAAGCCAGTTGGGTTCTTTGGTTGTGCCTACTGCACAAGGAAAGAAGAAAGGAAGGAAGAGGGACAGAGGGAAGGAAGGAAGGAGATGCCTTTCTCTCTTCTGATGTGTTTGAGTTGCTTGCTGTGTGATCCTGGGCACTTAAGCTCTCAACTAAGATTAAAGAGGAAGTGCTGGACTGAAGAGGGCATCCTCTACATCAATAAATCACAGGGGTGATTCTTATCCCTTTGTGAAGGGGTCTAATTTGAAATAAATTGGTAAAGAGTAGTTGAAGTGGGATTTTAGAGGGACTTGAATGACAGACTAAAGAATCTGGTTTTTATTTCTCAGGTAGGATAATAGATAATAATAACTAGCATTTACTTAGCCCTTTAATGTTTATAAAAAGGTTTACATCTGTTATCTCATTTGAGCCTCACAGCAACCCTGTAAGGTAGATGTTATTGTTAGCCCCATTTTACAGATGGTTAAACTGAATCTGAGAAAGACTAAGTGACTTAGGCAGGATCATGCAGGCAGGAATTGTCTGAGGCAGGATTGAACTCGGGTCTTCTTGACTCCAAGTCCCACACGCTATCCACTGTGCCACCTAGCTACCTCAGAGTTGGAAGAGACCTTAGAGATGATCTAGTTTAACTCTTCTCATTTTACTAAAAAGAAAACCTACGAAAGAGCTCAAATTTGAGCCCAAGTCCTGTCTCCTGTTAGAGAGATAAAAACTCCAAGCCTCAACCGGGCAATAATTTGTTTAGCAAGGCATGTGATTACAAAACAACTGGGTACAATGCAGTCAGTACTAGGACCTAGAATGTTTTTTTTTTACACAGTTAATAAACAGTTAAAGGAGTGAAAAACAGGTAGCAGGGGTTGAGTCACCCTGTTTCTTATGAGTAGAGAGGATCAGAAACAAACTGAGGTAACAAAGGGAGTTAATCTTCTGAGTTTCCTGTAATCAGGTGACTTACAAGCAATTGGAACTTAAGTTCACAAATGGGAGATAAAGTCAAAATGGAGTTACTCATGATATTTTTAATGTAAAACTCCAGAAGATTTTCCATCACATCATGCTGCCTCTTCAATTAGAACCATGGAGGGTTTGTACACAGAGAAGTGATATCATCTGACCTTTGCAATTACCCTGACAGTAATGTGTATACTATGAATGGGAAAGGAAAGAAGCTATATGTCAGGAGACTAATTAAGAGCTCATTGTGACCATCTAGGCAGGAAAGAAAGAAAGGCAGTGGGCATACAAAGAAAGAAATGCATACGAGAGATGAGGCAGGGGTAGAATCTTGAAAAATTGTGAACTAACTGAACCCATGCATTGAGGGCAGAGAGAAATGACTTCAAAGTCCTTAGCATGAGTAAGCTGGCCAAGAGAATTATGGTGCCATTGACAAAGGTAGGGCAGTAAGAAACAGGGGCAGATTTAGAGACTGTGATTTCAGTTTTTAGCATTTTCCTGTAGCAGAACATTCAAATTAAAGCTATTTTGTAGGCAATTGGAAGGGCGAGTCTAAAACTCAATAAAGAAGTCAGAATTGAACCATTTGGTAGAGGATTTGAGAGACCCTATACTTGTCAAGTTGAGAATTGGTCTGATTGGCAACCAAGGAAGTTTCTAGGACTGGTCACTGCCAGCAACTATTAGGATACCACAAAAAGAGGAAGAGAGATGATGGATTAAAACCTTTCTTAGTAAATTTCTTCCATGTCTGCTTATTATGATCCAGGATTTGACATATATAATTAACAGACAGAAACTGAGGAGGGAGGAAGCACTAACATGAAGAAGATGAAGAAAGGAGATGGTGCCTGAACTGAGCCTTGAGGAAAAGTACTTGACCTACAAGGTGGAGGTAAGCAGTGATGGCATTCTGGATATGAGACAGCTTGTGGAAATTATTTTTCAGATTTCTAGTTTAGTAGGTATTAAATAAGTAACCAGTCTTTAATAGGATGAATGAGAGCCAGTTTATGAGGTAACATAGTATAGCAAGATCAATAAAAGCAAAACATTTTTTACAAATCCTAGAAGACAAAATGGAAAAATATAGGCTAAATGATATATAACCTTAGAGCTAGGTGGATCAGTTACAATTAAGTGACTGGACCTAAAGAACATTAAGTCATTACTTGTTCAGTATCAACTTAGTCATGTCTCTGATAGGTCCCACAGCATCCCTGTGACCTATCCATGATCTGGTGCAGTTTAAAATTTTTGCCTATGACATTTTCCAATATGTTTGAGTGAATTATTTTTTTTCAGGTAGAAATTAGACTAATTATCTCCCAATTTTGAAATTCTGTAGATTCTGATACAATAATTAGCACACTATATGACAATCAAAATCCCAAAAGATCTCAACAAGATAGAATAAGTCCAACAGATTCAGAAAAAAAATTTAATAGAAATAAATACAAAGTTCTGTACCTGGGTTCCAAAATCTGCTTTACAAGTATAATTTAAAAAGTAGAATCTGGGAAAAAAACTGATGTTTGTACAATATGTCCCTCATTCCTGGACAATATTATCTCTTCACCTTTACTTCTGAGAATAGTGTTTTCTCCTTAAGATACCTTGTATTTATTTATTTTATAGATTTTACATCTGTACAGTAGAAGACAAACTCTGTGAGAGCAAATAGATATAAAAACTTTTGTTTTTATATCCTTAACACCTTATCTAGTACCTGGCACATAGTAGGAGCTTAATGAATACTTTTTAAAATTAAATTGAATCTAGGACTTTTAGTGGACAATGAACCCAATATGTGTACAATGTGATTGTTTGACCAAAAAAAAAAAAAAGCTAATGTGACATTAGGCTGCAAAAAGAGAGGAATAGTATACAAAGAAGGAAATGAAAGTCACATTGCCTTCTTCCTGGTCAGACCACCTGGAATGTTGTGTTCAGTTCTGGGTTACATATTTTAAGGAAGACATTGGTGAACTGGAGAGTGTTCACCACTTGAGATCATACCACGTGAATACTGCTGATGAATGAATGAACTAAAACACATGTTTTAGTCATTTATTATCTCTCAAGTGCTTTGATAAATACTAAGGACACAAAGAAAAGTAAACATAGTCCATCTCCTTGGGGAGCTGACATTTGAAAAGAGGAAGATGACATACAAAAGGGATGACCAGTGCATGAGAGGCACTTTGGTTTGGAGAGTTGTTTAGTCATTTAAGTCATATCAGACTCTTCATGACCCCATTGTGGTTTTCTTGGCAGAGATACTAGAGTGGTTTACCATTTCCTTCTCCAGCTCATTTTACAGATGAGGAAACTGAGGCAAACAGGCTTAAGTGATTTGCATAGGGTCGCACAGCCAGTATCTGAGGCCAGATTTGAACTCGTAAAAATGAGTCTTTTTGACTCCAGGCCTATACTCCATCCACTGTGCCAGCTAGCTGCCCTTGAGAAGTTACAGGGATGGTCAAAATGGTCCAAAAGGGATTGTATTAGTATAGATAAAAGAACTAGGGAGAAGTATCATTGAGAAGAGAAAACTTACTGGGGTGTACTAAAAATTGTCTTCAGGTATTTGAATGCCTCTAACGTGGAAGGTGGATTAAGTTGTTGGGGTTTTTTTTGTTTGTTTTGGGTTTTTTTTTTTGTTTTTTTTTAGTGTTAGTTTCAGAGGGCAGAATTAGAATCAATGGATAAAAGTTATCAAAAGGGATATTTTGTCCACACATAAGGAAATACTTTCTAATAACTGGAGCTGTCAAAAAGTAGAATGGTTGCCTTGGAAAGTAATATGTTTCTCTCCACCAAAGATCTCAGCATCACCAAGGACTGGAACCAAGGATAGTAGTCTAGGAGCTGTGAGTTTATCCTTTGGCCTTGTGCACTCTCTAAATCTAAGCCCATTCTCCCCAGGAATATTTTGTTTGCAAGGGAATAATTTGCCCCAAGTTGTGGTAGTGGGATGTTTCTATACTAACTGACCTTACCAAATCTTCTTAGTAAATACCAGTTCTAAAATCAATTAATTTTGACTAATAATCAATGGGAAACACATGAGGGGAGAAAAGTCCTCTGAAGCCCCAATCCACCAATATAAATGAGAGTTAGAAAATAAGCACAGAAGGATAATTACATGCATACATTTATGCATACACAAATACATATAAACATGCACACATTATGTGTATATACAGATATAAAGCTCAAAAATACTAGAGTGATTTGCCAAGGAAACCCCAAAATAGGGTCGTGAAGAGTCAGAAATGACTGAAATGTCAGAAAAACAAAACATATGTAGAGAACAAATACATATGTATGCACAGGCCTACATATAAAAACACTTTAACAAAAAAGCTTAAGAAGAGTTCATAAATTCTTATAGTGTAAAAGGATATGAGAGGCTTGAGACAGCTCATCTATGGCAATCTGAAATTCTCCTGTCTTTATCTATATGTTCTAATATTCACTGCTAACTCCCTGAGAAAGGCAGTCAGCAGTTCATATGGATGGTATATGTTTTTCCCTGGGCGTCCACATATGGTTCATTATCATGTGCTGTGCTGCAAGTGTAAATTACATCAAAGGGGATATCTGAGAGATGATGAAACATCCTTCAGATTCAGTCTAAGGATCCTTTCCAACTAAGCTCAGTCTCCCAACAAGTGGAAAGAGATTACCTTATGTTTAATGACTTTATCCCAGAGACAAACATCAACATTATATTAAATGCAAGCATTTAAATTATGCTTAATTAAATTAAATTAAATTAAATAATAATTTAAATTAAATTAAATGCAAGCAATTAAATTAAATGGTTTCCTGACTTAATTAGAAGGTGAAAGAGCTTGAGAGATACTACCTCATGGTTGAGTTTACAAGAAAAAATGA
Organism: Bettongia penicillata ogilbyi; assembly: GCA_023548195.1. Taxonomy (NCBI): domain Eukaryota; kingdom Metazoa; phylum Chordata; class Mammalia; order Diprotodontia; family Potoroidae; genus Bettongia; species Bettongia penicillata. The sequence continues at coordinate 3,918,117 of JAJHZJ010000589.1, forward strand.
AAAACTGTTCAACAGATTGTAAAAAATAATCCAAGAGAGATACAAAGGAAACATTCTGAGAAAATAGAAGAGAATCAAAGCCATGTCCATAGATAAGTTGGTAGAAGAATGTGACAGAGAAATGAGAAGAGAAAAGAAACTGAACTACCAAGCACTATACAAGCAGTGGGCTACAATTGCAGGGGATCTGTACCTTCAAAGAAAAAAAAGCAACAACATTCTATACTTCACAAAAGGACATGGAGGATCAAAGTCAAGAGTGATAGTGTATACCTGTAACTTCTTCTACTTCAGGAGATTGAGAATGGTGGATTACTTGAGCTCAGGAGCTCTGAGCTGCAATAGGGATAAAACCAACCTAATATCCACAGTAAGTCTGTTACCAATATAGGATACCCCTGGGAGTCAGTCTCTACTATACTACCTAAAGAGGAACAAATAGAGCTAGTACACAAAATAAGTCAAAGCAATACTTCTATTCTGATCAGTAGTGGCATTGAACATGAGAGTGTTTGCACTTCCAGCCTGAGCAAAATAGGAAGACCTAGTCTCAAAAAAAAAAAGAAAAGAAAAGAAGTAGTCACCAACTGATTTTTTATTTTTTTTGCTGAGTAGTAGGGCAATAGATATATAAGAGTTGATATGGCCAATGGATGTACCATCTTAGAGCATGGAATCCCCATTACCATCATCCAAAAGAGGATGAAGAAATCTCTAAACTTGATAAAATCAACCCATTGTAACTCACTTCTATGTGAATTACTTGTTTCTTCATGTGGGGGTAAGAGGGAAGGAAGTTATATTACCATAAATTTCTTGTATTCCTATCTCTACAACTTACAAAGTCCAATGTATATAAGTGAATGTTGTCTTCTTCCAATGTAAGGTTAAAGCTTTAGTGGTAAAAGAAACATATGAAAAGTGAACGGCTATCTACAGCAGTGGCAGTAAAGATTGGGGCTTAACTTTCTGCTCCATGCTGTAAGAAACCAATATATTGGGCCTTTGGCTAGGGATAGAGTTGCTCTCAAAGGGACTAGAAGGACTTTATCTGGCCAGAGGCTTAGTGATCTAGGCTAGAAGAGATCTAAAATCAAAGCAGGAGAAGGATAAAAATGTCAGAATAATGTAAAAGTGGAAGCCATCAAGAATTGCATAGAAAGGCAAAGCCTATGAAAGAGTTCTCCAATAATTCAGAGAAGGAAATAATTATGAAGACAGGATAATACTTTAGATATCTATATGATAAATTATGATGTATAGGTAATATAGAAGAATTGGTGGTTTTATTCCATGGTGTTAAGTATCCCAGTATACGTATCATGGAATGTCAGTGGGATGAGATTGGATGCCAGTTGGCCTGTAAGTCAGCAAGTGCTTAATGAATGCTTTTCCACTCACTGACCTGTGAGTAATTCTAATCATAAGTATGTATCACTTTTTATTGAGCTGATGTCTCTCCCTTGGTCAGTTCAACCCATTATTACTGGTTCTTCTCTCTTAGGTCAAATGGGATAAATCTAATCTCTTACCCTGTGATTGCCCAATATTTGAAGACTACTATTATGTCCCTTGGGCACCTCATTTAACTTATGTGTGTCTCAGTTTCCTCAACTATAAAATGAGTGTTGGATGAAGTGACCTTTGAGATTCTCTCTGATCTTTTCTAGATTGATGAGCCTATGATCCTCAGAATATTCTCTTCTCCAGGCTAAACATTGGCAATTCATTCAAATCTGCGTGGTTTAGTTGCCTGTTTCCTCACCATTTTATAGAGTTGCAATGTTTTCTGGATGTGCTCTAACTCTTTAATTTCTTTCTTAAAGTCAGGTACCCCCAAATGAATGCTATTGCAAGTAAGATCTGGGCAGAATAAAGAAGGACTATCACCTCTATCTCTTATTCTGGGCATTATGTATCTCATTGCAACCAAAGATCCCATTAGCTTTTTTGGTAACTGTATCACACTGAAGACTAATAATGAGCTTGAAGTCCATTAAAACTTCCAGATCTTTTCCATATGAATTGCTAAATATTCAGAACTTCCACATCTTGTCCTTGCACTATGGATTTTTTCAATCCAACTGAAGATAAGACATAAAATTTCACCTTAGTAGATATAGATTACTGATCAAATTTGTGTAGATCTTCTGGGATCCTAGATTGTTCATTCAACTTATGTCTCTTCTAGCTTTCCGTTGTGTCTGGATTCAATAACCGTTCCATCTATGCCTTCACTGATAAAAATCTTAAACAGCAACAAATGAAGGACAGATTCTTATAGCATTGCATTAGAGATCTCATTCCATATGAATGGCATGAATCCATTCATTTCTCCTCTTAGAAGACTATCTATGAGAGTTACCAAGAACAAAGAAAAATAATCGTCTCCCAGCAAAAAAATATGGTAAGTCTTTCTGAATTTGTCCAAGAATAAGGGATTTGCTCTTGTTGTTCAGACCCATGATTTCAAGAGCATTGGGATTTCTCAGAAATTAAATCATCTATAATTTACACAATTAGACAGTTGACTGGATTTACTAAGAGCTTAAGTGACTTGTCCATGGTCACAGCTAGTGTGTTCCAGAGACTCAACTTAAACTCAGACCTTTCTGACTCCAGACCCAGCTCATTAATCCCCACGTTATGTTGTCTCTCAGAGTAATTATGACAAATTGTGGAAGGTCTGGATATATAACAATTTCTATAGAAAAGATCTGGAAGTTTTAATAGACCTCAAGTTCAGTATTAGTCTGCTATGTAATGTGGTTACCAAATAATACAATGATGAATATAATAATGATGATCAAATCCTTGAGTCTTTTATTAAGGGCAAAGATCCTTACCATGGAGCTCATGAATGTCAGTCAGACAATAAACACTTCCAGCTCATTTTAGGTTATTTGGTATAATATTTTTTTGGTGGGGTGCCGGGACAGATACAATGCATCATCTCTCCAGGAAACAGCTTCATAACTGTAACTAGCAGTTCAGACATTTCTCCTGGGAACACTTACTCTGATTCTTTTCATTGTCTGTAGTCACTAGCAAGCAATAAGGTAATTCTGAGAAAAGATGGCAAAGTAGAAGCATCTCAGGTTCTAGATGCAGGAAAGCATCCACCATCAGCAGTAGGTAATACTGTCTAGGGGAAGCAGGTTGTGTACTACATGCAAGTGTGTGTGGAGTGGAAATCTAAATTTGCTTGAGTTTCATATATGAGTTTGAACTCATCAGTGGAAGAAAAAGTCTGCATCAATGTATGATGCTAAGTAATTTGCCTTCTGTGTAACCTCGAATTCTGGGGAGAGGTTGAAGGAGGAAGAAAAGAGAATCAATTATTTAAGGTCTGGCAGTTCAAGAAGGGAGCCTTCCTGTTGCTCTTTCAAGGGTTTGAAACTTACTTTCCTCTGACCCTTGTGGCATATTTTAGCTCTTATTCTAACTTCGGTGTTTAGATGAAGAAATCATACTTTTAATAGTAATGGCACTATGGTTAAACATCATTAATACAAGCTCGTTTTTATCTTTAAATAAAAAGCACATGGTATAAGCATTACCCATATTTTCCAAAACAGTTTTGAAACTAGGGTTCAGTTAGGCTTTGGAATAGAAAAAGATTTTCTTGTTCAATATCGTAATTTTGCATATGAAGGAACTGAGGCCCAGAGAAGTTAAGTGACTTGCCAAAGGTTATATAAGGAGTAAGATACTGTCAATGGCTCCTTAGACCCCCAAACCTCTCTAGTCCTCAGTTTCCTCATTGGCAAAATGAGGAACTTGGAGTAGATGACCTTTAAAGTTCTTTTTAGCTCTAAATTTAAAATTCTATAAAAGAGCACAGTGGAGATTTGAACCCAGGCAATCTAGTCTCATGTCCAAGTCTCCTTTTTCTGCCTAGCTGTATTGACTTGTCAAAGAATTGCTCAAAGCCATTAGCTAGTAGAGAGAAGAACTTGGGTTCAAACACTCAAAACTAGTGCTTCTGATCACACTTCCAAAGCTCTTTGACTTCATATTTTTGAGGAGGTATAAGACATCTTTGAACCAGAGACTGTATTATTGGGCTTGTACTCCAAGAAAGTGACATCTTAGTAATTTTATTTGCATAATTCCAAATTGATTTCCAAAATGGATGTACCATTTCACAGCTTGATCAACAAGTGCCTATCTTCCCACACCCCCTCCAACACTGACTGTGGACATTTTTTTGTCCTTTTTGTCAAATATATATATATATATATATGTATAATTTATTTTTCAGTTTTAGTTCTTAACATTCACTTCCATAAGAATTTGAATTCAAAATTTTCTCCCCATCTCTCCTCACACCCCACCACAGGACAGCATACATCCCATCCACCCCTTTCTCCAGTGTGTCCTCCCTTCCATTACCCACCCTTCTTCCATCCCCCTTCTCCTCTATTTTCCTGGGTAAAATAGGGCAAAATAGATTTCTATACTCCATTGCCTGTATGACTTAATTTCCAGCTGCATGCTAAAACAATTTTTAACATTCATTCTTAAAGCTTTGAGTTACATATTCTATCTCTCCCTCCCCAAGCACCCTCATCGAGAAAACAAGCAATTCAATATAGGTCATACATGTGTGACAATGCAAAGTACTTCCATAATATTTAGGTTATAAAAGACTAACCACATTTCCCTCTGTCCTATCCTGCCTTTCAATTATTCCATTCTCTCCCTTGACCTGTCCTCCCATAATAGTGTTTGCTTCTGATTATCCCTCTCCCCAATTTGCTGTCCCTTCTATTATATTCCCTCTCCTATCTCTTTCTCTCTTGCTGTCCTGCAGGGTAAAATAGATTTCCATACACAATTGAGTAGGTATTATTCCCCTTTAAGTCAAATCCCATGAGAGTAAGGCTCAATTATTTCCTTTCCTCTTCCTCCACTTTCCCTCCATTGTAGAAGCTCTTTCTTCCCTCTTGTGTGTGAGAAAGTTTGCTTCATTTTACCACTCCCTTTCTCTTACTCTTAGTACATTCCATTCAACAGTAATTTTTGGGTATTTTTAGGTGTTTTCTCTTCATATTTGACTCACCCTGTGCCCTCTGTCTATGTATATACATACGTATATATATATAACATATATACACATATATTACATATATACACATATATTACATATATACACACATATATAAACATATGTACATATACATACCTACACATATATAATATGCACATGCACACATATATATACATATATGTATATATGTGTGTGCATGTGTATATATTCATATATATGTATATATATATATACATATATGTTCCCTCTAACTACTTAAATACTGATAAAAGTCTCATGAGATACAAATAATATCTTTCCATGTAGGAATGTAAACAGTTCAACTTAAATGAGTTCCTTAGGGCTTCTTTTTCCTGTATACCTTTACATGTTTCTCTTGATTCTTGTATTTGAAAATCAAATTTTTTGTTCAGTTCTGGTCTTTCCAACAAGAATGCTTGGAAGTCCTCTATTTCATTGAATGACCATTTTTTTCTCCCTGAAGTATTATACTCAGTTTTGCTGGGTAGGTGATTCTTGGTTGTAATTCTAGCTATTTTGACCTCTGGAATATCATATTCCAAGCCCTTCAGTCCCTTAGTGTAGAAGCTGCTAAATCCTGTGTTATACTGATTGTGTTTCCACAATACTTGAATTGTTTCTTTCTGGCTGCCTGTAATATTTTCTCCTTGACCTGGGAAATCTGGAATTTGGCTACAATATTCCTAGGACTTTTCCTTTTGGGATTTCTTTCAGGAGGTGATCAGTGAATTCTTTGCATTTTGATTTTACCCTCTAGCTCTAGAATATCAATTCAGTTTTCCTTGATAATTTCTTGGAAAATGATGTCTAGACTCTTTTTCTGATTATCATTTTCATATCTTTCCTGAATCCATTTTCCAAGTCAATCGTTTTTCCAGTGAGATATTTCACATTGTCTTATTTTTTTGTTCTTTTAGTTCTGCTTTATAATTTCTTGGTTTCTCATAAAGTCATTAGCTTGCTTCTGCTCCATTCTAATTTTTAAAGAACTATTTTCTTCAGTGAATTTTTAAACCTACTTTTCCATTTGAATGATTCTTCTTTTTAAAGCATTCTTCCCCTCATTGGCTTTTTGGACCTCTTTTGCCAATTGAATTAGTCTATTTTTAAAGGTGTTATTTTTTTCAGCATTTTTTTGGGTCTCCTTTAGCAAGCTGTTGACTCACTTTTCATAATTTTCTTGCATCACTCATTTCTTTCCCAATTTTTCCTTCTTGCTTGATTTTTAAAATCCTTTTTGAGGTCTGCTATGGCCTGAGACTATTGCATTATTATTTTTTTTTGGAGATTTCAGATGTAGAAGCCTTGACTTTGATGTCTTCCTTTAATGGTATGCTTTCTTCTTCCTCATCCAAAAGGATGGAAGAAAATACCTTTTCGCCAAGAAAATGACCCTCTATTGTTTTATTTTTTCCCCCTTTTGGGGCATTTTCCCAACCAGTTACTCTACCTTTGAGTCCTTTTGTCAAGTTAAGGGTATATTTTAGGGACCTGTAAGTTCTCAGTTCTTCCATGGTGGCACAATCAAGGGACAGGAGTTTACTCCTCTCCTGGCCTGCACTCTGGTCTGGAAGCTACCATAAGCTTTTATGCCCAGGATCTGTGAGCAGAATTTTCCCTCCTGAGCCTCTACCAGCTCTACTAGCCAGTGTTCCTCCTAGTCCCAGGGCTGCGATTCAGGGCTGAGACCCGGATCAGCCACTTGATTCACCCAGGGTCTTTAGGCTGAGGGCTCCAAAAGTGGACTCTGCAGCTGCAGTGGCTGCTGCCCTGGGACTAGGGCTGGGACCAGACCACACACCCCTCTCATCCAAGTGAAAGCGCTTTCTTATTGATCTATGAAGTTGTCTCTTGTGTTTCTAGGTTGAGAAATCTGAGAACCCCAGCCACTATTTATAATTTCGCACCCTGAAACCTGCTCCAGTCCTGTCCTTGTTGCATGGCCCAGGCTAGGCTATACTGTGTTCCCAGTCCAGTGTGACAGACCTTTCTTGTTGGCCTTTCAGGCTGTCTTGGGCTGGAAACCTCTTTCACTCTGTTGTTTTGTGACTTCTACTGCTCTAGAATTTGTTTAGAGTTATTTTTTACTGGTATTTTATGGGCGATGGGGGGAGAGCTAGAGCAGATTTGTCTTTCTACTCCCCCACCTTGGCTCCACCCCGGTCCTTTTTGTCAGTTTTCAAGGTATGACATGAAACCTCAGGGTTGTTTTGATTTGCATTTCTCTTATTATTAGTTATTTGGAGAACTTTTTATGTGGTTGTGCATACTTTTTATTTCTTTTGAAAATTGTTTATTCTAGAAGGGTCAGACTCAAGACGGTGGAATAGAAGCAGGAACCTGCTAGAGCTCTCCCTGCAAACCCCTCAAAAAATCTGTAAAAAATGACTGAACAAATTTTACAGCAGCGGAAGCCACAAAATGACAGACAAGCAAATTTCCAGACCAAAACAATCTGGAGGGTCAACAGGAAGGGTCTGTTACACTGGTGTGGAAGCAGAACAAAGCTTGGCATGGGCCATACCACTGTGAATGGAGCTGGAGTAGGCCTTAGGGTACTGGATCACTGGTGACTGCTAGAGCTTCCAGACTTCTCAACTCACAAATGCCAAAGACAGCTTAGACGGTGAAAGGAGAAGGGTCTCTCACCTGACTGAGAGGGGAGGGTGGTCCAGCCCCAGTCCCAGGGTGGCAGCAGCCACTGCTGAAACAGAGGCTGCTTCTGGATCCCTCTACTTAAGAAAGAACTCAAAAGTCAAGTAATTAGTTGGGAAAATGAGCAAACAGGGACAAAAGAAACAGACTATAGGATCTTACTTTCTCAGTGAAGAGGGTTTTTTTTATGTCATTGGTGATGAAGAAGATAAAAATATACAACCAGGTGAAGACAACAAAACCAAACCTCCTCCATCCAAAGCCTCTAAGAAAAGTATAAATTGGTCACAGGCCATGGAAGAGCTCAAAAAGGATTTTGAAAATCAAGTAAGAAACATAAAGGAAAAATTGGGAAGAGAAATGAGAGTGATGCAAGAAAATCATGAAAAATGATTTGCTAAAGGAAACCCCTCAAAATGCTGAAGAAAATAATAGCTTTAAAGTTAGACTAACCCAAATGGCAGAAGAGATCCAAAATTTCAATGAGAAGAATGCTTTACAAAACAGAATAGGCCAAATGCAAAGATAGGTCCAAAAGTTCACTGAAGAAAATAATTCCTTAAAAATTAGAATGCAGAAAATGGAAGCTAATGACTTTAAGAGAAATCAAGAAATTATAAAACAAAACCAAAAGAATGAAAAAAATAGAAGACAATGTGAAGTACCTCATTGGAGAAACAACTGAATTGGCAAATGAATCCAGGAGAGATAATTTAAAAATTATTGGACTACATGAAAGCCATAATCAAAAAAAAAAGAGTCTAGACATCATCTTTCAAGAAATTATCAAGGAATGCTACCCTGATACTCTAGAACCAGAGGGTAAAATAGAAATGGAATAAATCTACCAATCACTTCCTGGAAGTGATCCCCAAAGGAAAACTCCTAGGAATATTGTAGCCAAATTCAAGAGTTCCCAGATCAAGGAATAAATATTACAAGAGGCCAGATAAAAATAATTTGTGCATTGTGGAAAAACAGTCAGGACAATGCAAGATTTAGCAGCTACAACACTAAGGGGTCAGAGGGCTTGAAATATGATACTCCAAAGGTCAAAAGAGATAGGATTAAAACCAAGAATCACCTATCTAGGAAAACTGAATATAATACTAGAAGACTTCCAAGTATTTTGTGGAAAAGACCAGGAGTTGAATAGAAAATTTGAATTTCAAAATAAGAATGAAGAGAAGCATGAAAAGGTAGACAGGAAAGATAAGCCAGTGGGGAGGAGCCAAGATGGCAGAGTAGAAAGACTCACTGTATGCTAGCTCCGAATCCACAGCCCATAAATTTCCTGTAAAAAGAACTCCCCACAAATTCTGGAGTACTGCAAGCCACGCACCAATGCAGTGGAAGAGATTTCCATTCCAGAGAGCCCTGGAAAGCCATCCAGAGGGGTCCGTTGGGCTCCGGACAGCGGAGCCCACCCCTGAGCTGCCCTGGCTGCGCGGCCCCAGAGGAGCAGATCCGAGCAGGCTTCAGGGACAGAATCTCCGGAGGCCGGGAAGGTCCCTCCACCCACAAGCGCTATAGGTCAGTGAGAGAGACTTCTGGGCTGGCCGAGAGGGGAGCGGGGTGTCTCTGTGGCTCAGGCCCCCTCAGGAGGCAGAGGCAGAGGCAGCAGCAGAGGCAGTGGCAGCCCAGGACTCCCCGAGCAGGCAGGAGATCCATTACCAAAGGTCTCTGCATAAACCCCCTGAGGGAACTGGGCCTGGGAGGCAGCCCTGCCCCAACCTGAGCACCAGAACTTAAGCTCACATTGAATAGCAGCTGTGCCCGCCACAGAAAGCCCTGAGGCTAGGAAGCAGCATGTGAATCTCAGACCCCAAGCACTAGCTGGGTGGATCTAGGCCGGGGTGGACAGGAATCTCAGAAGTCAAGTAACTGACTGGGAAAATGCCCAGAAAAAGGAAGCAAAATAAGACCATAGAGAGCTACTTTCTTGGGGAAGAGATGTTCCTTCCTCCTTTCATTTCTGATGAAGAAGTGCAATGCTTGCCATCAGGAAAAGATGTGGAGGTCGGGGCCTTTGTATCCCAGACATCCCAGGTGGATGTCCAGTGGGCTCAGGCCATGGAAGAGCTCAAAAAGGATTTTGAAAAGCAAGTTAGACAGGTGGAGGAAAAACTGGGAAGAGAAATGAGAGAGATGCAAGAAAAGCATGAAAAATGGGTCAATACCTTGGTGAAGGAGACCCAAAAAAATGCTGAAGAAAATAACACCTTGAAAAATAGGCTCACTCAAGTGGCAAAAGAGGGTCAAAAAGCCAATGAGGAGAAGAATGCTTTCAAAAGCAATATTAGCCAAATGGAAAAAGAGGTTCAAAAACTCAGTGAAGAAAATAGTTCTCTCAAGATTAGAATGAAACAGATGGAGTCTAATGACTTTCTGAGAAACCAAGAAATCATAAAACAAAACCAAAAGAATGAAAAAATGGAAGAGAATGTGAAATATCTCACTGGAAAAACAACTGACCTGGAAAATAGATCCAGGAGAGACAATTTAAAAATTATGGGACTACCTGAAAGCCATGATCAAAAAAAGAGCCTAGACATCATCTTGCATGAAATTATCAAGAAAACCTGCCCTGATATTCTAGAACCAGAGGGTAAAAGAAGTATTGAAGGAATCCATCGATCCCCGCCTGAAAGAGATCCAAAAAGAGAAACTCCTAGGAACGTTGTGGCCAAATTCCAGAGTTCCCAGGTCAAGGAGAAAATATTGCAAGCAGCTAGAAAGAAACAATTCCAGTATTGTGGAAATACAATCAGGATAACACAAGATCTAGCGGCTTCTACATTAAGGGATAGAAGGGCATGGAATAGGATATTCCAGAAGTCAAAGGAACTAGGACTCAAACCAAGAATCACCGACCCAGCAAAACTGAGTATAATACTTCAGGGGAAAATATGGTCTTTCAATGAAACAGAGGACTTTCAAGCATTTTTGATGAAAAGACCAGAGCTGAAAAGAAAATTTGACTTTCAAACACAAGAATGAGAAGAAGCATGAAAAAGTAAACAGCAAAGAGAAGTCATAAGGGACTTCCCAAAGGTGAACTGTTTACATTCCTACATGGAAAGACAATATTTGTAACTCTTAAAACTTTTCAGTATCTGGGTAGTTGGTGGGACCACACACAGACGTACACACACACGTGCGCACACACACACATGTACATGCGTGCACACACACACACATACACACATGCATGCACACACAGAGACAGAGCACACAGAGTGAATTGAATGGGACCATATCTTAAAAGAAATTAAGGTAAATGGTGAGACAGAAATGTAGTGGGAGGAGAGAGGGTGAAATGGAACGGGGTAAATTATATCTCATTCAAGAGGCAAGCAGGAGACTTTTTAGTGAAGGGAAAAAGAGGAGAGCTGAGAAAAAAACATGAAGTTTACCCTCATCACATTCGACTAAAGGAAGGAGTAAAATGCAGACTCATTTTGGTATGAAAACCTATCTTACAGTACAGGAAAGTGGGGGAGAAGGAGATAAGCAGGGAGGGAGGGATGATGGAAGGGAGGGCAATGGGAGAAGGGAGCAATTTGAAGTCAACACTCGGGGAGGGACAGGATCAAAAGACAGAATAGAAACAGTGGAGGGCAGAATAGGATGGAGGGAAATACAGTTAGTCTTACACAACACGACTATTATCGAAGTCATTTGCAAAACTACACAGATATGGCCTATATTGAATTGCCTGCCTTCCCAAAGGGAATGTGTGGGGAGGGAGGGATGGGGAGAATTTGGAACTCAAAGTTTTAGGAACAACTGTTGAGTATTGTTGTTGCTACTAGGAAATAAGAAATACAGTTAATGGGGAATAGAAAGTCATCTGACCCTACAGGACAAAAGAGAAGATGGGGACAAGAGAAGGGAGGGATGATAGAAGAGAGGGCAGATTGGTGATAGGGAAAATTGGAATGCTTGTTGTATTGGGGTGGGGGGAGGGGATAAATGGAGAGAAAATTTGGAACCCAAAATTTTGTGAAAATGAATGTAAAAAGTTAAATATATAAATTTATATTTAAAAAAGAAAAAAAGAAAGATAAGCCATAAAAAGCTTATTAAAGTTGAACTGTTTACATTCCTACATGGAAAGAGACCCATGACAGTTGGAGTGAATATATGTGTGTGTGCGTGTATTTGTGTGTGTTTGTGTGGTAAATATGAAGGGATGACATCAAAGAAAAATGTGTTGAGAGGATTGTACTAGGCAAAAGAGAAAAGGAGAGAAAAGAGAATGCAGTAAATCATCTCACATAGAAGAGGCAAGAAAGTGCTTTTGTAATGAAAGGGAAGAAAGAGAAGATGAGAGGGAATAAGGGAGCCTTACTTTCATTAGATTTGCTTCAGGAAGAAATAACATACACACTCAACTGGGTAAGCAAGTTTATCTTACCACAGAGGAAAGCAGGGGCGAAGCAGGTAAGAGAAGGACAATAACAGAAGGGACAGCAGATTGGGGGAAGGAGTAAATGGAACAAAACACTTTGGTAGAGGGACAGGTCAAAGGAGAGAATAGAATAAATGAAGGGAGGGACATGATAGAGGGAAATATAGTTAGTCTTTCACAACATGATGTTGTAGAAGTGTTTTATACCTTTATCAAATTACTTGCCTTATCAATGAGGATGGATGGGGAGGAGGGAGGGGAGCTTTGAAAATGAAAGTCATTCTAAGCATTCCCTTCTGAAAATGCTACTACCTAATCTCTAATCTCTGCAAATCTTGGAGGCCAGGACCAGGGACAGGAACAAAAGATATTTCTTTGTATAAGTTATTTGTATAAGTATACTTGTACAAGTATACATATATATATATATATGTATAAGTATATATTCTTTTTTAGTGATATTTCTTTACAGAGATTAGGTAGTAGCATTCTCAGAAGGGAATGCTTAGAATGACTTTCATTTTCAAAGCTCCTCTCCCCCCTACCCATCCATCCTTAGAATTCCTAAGGGAATTCTAAGCTTTGAAAATGACAAAAATTGTTTTAACATGCAACTAGGAAATGATAAAGAAATATAGCAATGGGATATAGAAATCTATCTTACCCTACAGGAAAATAGAGGGGAAGGGGATAAGGTGGTGGAGTGATAGAAGGGAGGGCAGATTGGAAGAAAGAGTGATCAGAATGCACACTGTTCTGGGGTGGGGGAAGAGGGGAGATGGGGAGAAAATCTGAAATTCAAATTTTTGTGGAAGTGAATGTTGAAAACTGGAAATAAAGAAATAACATTGAAAAAAAAGAGAAAATTGTTTACTCCTATCCTTTAATCATTTATATATTGTGGAAAGGCTGTTAGACAGACAGATAGGTAGATAGATAGATAGATAGATAGATAGATAGATAGATAGATAGATAGATAGATAGATATAGATATAGATAGATAGATACATACATACATATGTATATAGAGTTGCTCATTTTACAGACTAGAAAACTGAAGCTAACAAAGGGTAAAACACATGCCAAAGATCACACAGATACTTAATATCAACACTAAGTCCATATGGTTAGCTTAGGTAAAAATTTCTCATATGAACATTCTCTTTATTGTGTCTCTTTTGATACATGTGAAGAAACAGCAAGATGAATTTTTAAATTGTTAGGCTGAAAAATTATGAAAATCATAGTCTGAGAATTTTTTTTTTTAATTCACCAGAGTTGGAATGGGTTTTAGCTGGGGTTACATTCTGTTAACCAAATGCTTCTCTGAAATATAGGTTTGTAAAGACCAGGGAACAGAGCCTGAAATATCGGGGAGAAACCTAGAGAAAAGTCATATACTCTTTGAGCTGATGTGAACAGAAATATCTTTTGTTCCTGTCCCTGGTCCTGGCCTCCAAGATTTGCAGAGATTAGGTAGTAGCATTCTCAGAAGGGAATGATTGTCCACTAAAAAAGCAATAACGGATCTTCATAAAGGTCCTGTGCTAACTGTGGGATGCAAATCAGCCAGAGAAATATGTTGAGAGTGGGAAGACTGTGCTGTATATTGGAAACGTGGGTGTTTTCTGAATGCACTTTGCTACTGTGTTTAATTTCATTCTTTTAACCCTTAGCTATCTTTTTTTCTTAAACTAAAGTTCTTTAAAGATTCCCTATTAATCTTGTAGGCTTCTCTCTTCCACTTGCCAAGTATTAATTGCTCATTTGATTACCTTTTTCATCCATCATCTCATTACATCACTGGAGGCAGCTCATGTTGGACAAACAGCCTCCCTAAATGGAACTGAAAAGGTTTTTGGATAATTGGATAGAAAAATGTTTTTGTCAACCAAGTCTCTTTTCAAATTTCATCCCCAGGATCTTTGTGCAGATAAATTAATATCTCCAAAGGATGAAAGAACACTATGGTAATTTAAAAAAATAATAATCTACCTCTGTTTCTGTCTTTGTTTCTGTCCCCCAGAGAACTAGATTTTCTTTGTTGCACGAAGACAGATTTGTCATGTGAGTTCCCCAGAAAGAGCCATGAGTGGTACAGCAGGACCCAGCAGGGCAACCAGCTCAAGCTCAGTGTGACTCAGCAGCCATGAAATGAGAGCTGCAAGTCCAGTTCACACAATTGCAGTAGGCTGTGTCCCTACAGAGATGGTAACTGTGATCACCTACCCACATAGACATTACTTCCTCCTCCCCCACTCACACTACCCAATGTCAGCCAGTTAAACTGTCTTCCAATAAGGACTCTCAATACTGACTCTGGAATGTCATCTCAATGTGGGTACACCAATGAAAGGCTTTCCATGAAAGTGAGAGCTTTACTTTGTCATTCAATTGAACAAATATTTATTTATATTTATTAAATACCTACTATGTGCCAATTATTTTGCTATTGTGAGGATGGATGTTGGGGCAGGGTTGTGACACATAGAGAGAGATGTATAGTTAATATATAATTAATAATTATTAATGTATGGAATGGAGCTCCTAAGGCAGAGATCAAAGTATTCTAGAGAATTTTTAGGATGAAATAAGCAGTAAGAACTGAAAGGGAGCAACAAAAACTACAGGGAAAAGTTGATATCTGAGCTAATATGTAAAGGGAGAGGCAAAGACAAGAAAGAATACCTACAGAGAGCTTTCACCAATCAATGGGAGAACAGTGGTGGGAGCCAGAGGTCCAACTTCAAGGGTGCATTGGCATGGGACTGAGGAATAGATCCAGGGACTGACCATATTAACAGGATTGAAAAAAAAAATTGAAAGGTAACAGCAGTGAGATAATTTTTCCAGAGATAAGAAGATGAGACAGAGATACGCTTTAACAGAAGAAACAAAAAAGATTCAGTGAAGAGTGGGTGTTGAGAAAAGAGGCAAGGCAGTAGTGTGGGATGAGATCTAGGGCAGGCGAGGGAGAGAGCTGCAAGAGAAGGGGGATGGGAGAAGAAATCAAATGATGAGTGAGTCTCAAGATCTTGAACAAAACATCGTTGATTTGTTGTGATTAATATTTTGGGGGGAAAAAAACAGAAAAAAGGTCACTAATGAAACTAGGGGATGGGAACTCTCCAACTTTCAACTCAATCCTCCTAAAGTCACCCTTTAAAGCTAGCCACCCCTTCCATTGTGTTCTCTAGAATGTTTGCTCCATAGGGGTAGCACACTTACTTTTATCTTAAATCATTTTCTTTCCCACTCTTTTCATCTCTGGCTCTCATGGAAACCTTATTCCCTTCTGATAACAAAACCTCCCTCACCTCCTTTTCCAGCACAGGTTGCATTTTCACTTATTCCCTCTCTTCCCTCTCCCCCACTCACTGGTCTTCTTGCTTCCAGTTGCTACTTTCATGAATTCAGGAGTTCCATCACTCAGGAACTTCTCCTCCTTAGAGATTAACACAATTCACAACTATTGTCCAGTCAAAATTCTGACAGCTGTTGTCAACCAAACTTCAGGATGCTACACTTCTTTGTTCAATAAGTTCAGTGCCTGACATATTTTTTACTCCTCTCTCTAATTCTCACCTTTATACCAGGGGATGTGATAGATAGATAGATAGATAGATAGATAGATAGATAGATAGATAGATAGATAGATAGATAGATAGATAGATAGATAGAAATGTAGATAGATACTCTCAAATAACCTAACCTCCCAGTTTCTCGACTCGTATAGTAGTATACAAAGAAGAGAAGAGGATCCAGGAGAGAATCCTGATAGATATGTACAGTATAAAAGCATGATTTGGAAGAGCATCAAGAAAAGGAGACAGAGAAGGAGCAGTCGGATAAGTAGGAGGATCAGGACAGGCTGGTGTCCCAAAGACCTAGAAAGAAAAGATTATCAAGAAGGAAAAGATGATCATTAGTGTCAAAATCTGTTTGGAGACAAAAGAGAATGAGGATTAAGAAAAGGCCTTGAGATATCACAATTAAATCATTAGTAAATTTGGAGAGGACAGTTTATATGGAATGATAAAGGGATAACCTAGATTATAAGATATAAATTAAATAAATGTAAATACATACGAGATTATAAATATAAGATTATAAGAAAGTAAGAGGAGGGAAAGGGAAGCTAGGTGGTAAAGTGGATAGAGTACTAAGCCTGGATTTGGGAAGATTCATCCTCCTGAGTTCAAATTTGGCCTCTGACATTTACTACCTGTGTGACCTTGGACAAGTTACTTAACCTGGTTTTCCTCAGTTTCCTCATTTGTAAAATTATCTGTAGAAGGAAATGGCAAACTATTCCAGTATCTTTGACAAGAAAACTCCAAGTGAGGTCATGAAGAGTTGGATACAACTGAAAAGAATGGCTGAACCATAAGAGAGCAGAAAGTGGAGGCACCCATCATCGACAATCTTTTCAAGGAGTTTTGCTACAAAAGGTAGAAGAGATACCGAAGTCAGAAGAAATGAAAGGATCAAACAAGACAAATAATGAATGAATCACTGGGGAAAGATTGAAAATAAGTATTGAAAAACTGTGGATGATAGATGGCGGAGTAGAAGGACGCACATTCACGAGCTCCGAGCCCACAACCCATGGAATTGAAGTAAAAGGAGAGCCCCATAAATTCTGAATCTCTGCAGGGGGTGCACAAACATAGGGGAAGAGATTTCCGTTCCACTGAACCCTGGAGAGCCGTCCCCGGGGTCCATCGCAGCCAGGAAAGCGGACCCCACCCCCACCCCTGGCCGCGACCCAGAGAAGCTGACCTGAGCAGACTTCGGAGAGGAAAGCTCCGGGAGAATCTCCGGCAGCCGGGAAAGTCCCTCTGCCCACAGAAGCTAAAGGTCAGTTAAAAAGAAGCCTGCGCTAGGGGAGGGGAGCGGGCCCCCTCGGGAGGAAGTGGCGGCGGCAGAGACGGGGGCAGGAAGCGGCGGAGGCAGAGGCGTGGGCGGGCGGCTGAGGCGGCAACGGCCCGGGACTCAGGAATCCCCCAACAGCAGGTAGGATCTTCAATACTGAAGGTCTTTCCAACCTGAGGGAGCTGAGCAGGAGAGACGGCCCTGCCCCCACCCTGCTCTACTGCTGAACGCCTCTGAATAAAACCCCCAAGGGAGCTGAGCACAGCAGGCGGGGTCCCCCACCCCGCCCCCATCGGCTCTGTTCCTGAAAGTCGCTTCAGAAAGCCCCTCAGGGCCCAAGCTAGGAAGCGGCCCTGCCCCCACCCTGCGCCAGAACTAAAGCTTGCCGCGGGAAAGCGCATTTGAATCTCAGAGGTCAAGTACTAGCTGGGCGGATCCAGGCGGAGGTGGAAAGGAATCTCAGAAGTCAAGTAACTGGCTGGGAAAATGCCTAGAAAGGGAAAGAAAAATAAGACTTTAGAGAGTTTTTTCCAACAAATGCAAATGATCCCGACCTTCGGATCTGATGGGGAGGACGAGGACGTATTTTTCCCATCAGGGAAAGATGTGGAGGGCGGGGCCTCAGTACCCCAGACACCCCAGGGGGGTGTTGGGTGGGCTCAGGCCTTGGAAGAGCTTAAAAAGGATTTTGAAAAGCAAGTTAGACAGGTGGAGGAAAGACTGGGAAGAGAAATGACAAAGATGCAAGAAGAGTATGAAAAAAAGGTCAATATCTTGGTAAAGGAGTCCCAAAAAAATGCTGAGGAAATTAACACCCTGAAAAATAGGCTCACTCAATTGGCAAAAGAGGTTCAAAAAGCCAATGAGGAGAAGAATGCATTCAAAAGCAGAATGAGCCAAATGGAAAAAGAGGCTCAAAAGCTCACTGAATTTAATAGTTCTCTCAAAATTAGAATGGAACAGATGGAGTCTAATGACTTTATGAGAAACCAAGAAATCACCAAACAAAACCAAAAGAACGATAAAATGGAAGAGAATGTGAAATATCTCATGGGAAAAACAACTGACCTGGAA
Source organism: Bettongia penicillata ogilbyi (assembly GCA_023548195.1). Taxonomy (NCBI): domain Eukaryota; kingdom Metazoa; phylum Chordata; class Mammalia; order Diprotodontia; family Potoroidae; genus Bettongia; species Bettongia penicillata. The sequence goes on from JAJHZJ010000589.1 coordinate 3,936,209, forward strand.
AATAGATCAAGGAGAGACAACTTAAAAATTATGGGACTACCTGAAAGCCATGATCAAAAAAAGAGCCTAGACATCGTCTTGCATGAAATTATCAAGGAAAACTGCCCTGACATTCTAGGACCAGAGGGCAAAATAAGTATTGAAAGAATCCATCGATCACCACCTGAAAGAGATCCAAAAAGAGAAACTCCTAGGAACATTGTGGCCAAATTCCAGAATTCCCAGCTCAAGGAGAAAATCTTGCAAGCAGCTAGAAAGAAACAATTCCAGTACTGTGGAAATACAATCAGGATAACCCAAGATCTAGCAGCTTCTACATTAAGGGATCGAAGGGCGTGGAATAGGATATTCCAGAAGGCAAAGGAACTAGGACTCAAACCAAGAATCACCTACCCAGCTAAACTGAGTATAATACTGCAAGGGAAAATATGGTCTTTCAATGAAACAGAGGACTTTCAATCATTCTTAATGAAAAGACCAGAGCTGAAAAGAAAATTTGACTTTCAAACACAAGAATGAGAGGAAGCATGCAAAAGTAAACAGCAAGGAGAAGTATTAAGGGACTTACCAGAAATGAACTGTTTGCATTCATACAGGGAAGGACAATATTTGTAACTCTTAAAACTTTTCAGTATCTGGGTGGTTGGTGGGATCACACATACACATGTACACGCATGCACACACATACACACATGCATTCACATGCAGAGACAGAGAGCACAGATTGAACTGAATAGGATGGGACCATACCTTAAAAGAAATTAAGGTAAATGGTGAGAGAGAAATGTAGTGAGAGGAAAGAGGGGGAAATGGAAGGGGGTAACTATATGTCATTTAAGAGGCAAGTAGGAGATGTTTTTAGTGGAGGGAAAAAGAGGAGAGCTGAGGGAAAAAAAAACAAACAAACAAACAAACAAACAAAAGTTTACCCTCATCACATTTGACTAAACGAAGGAGTGAAATGCACACTCATTTTGGTATGAAAACCTATCTTACAGTATAAGAAAGCGGGGGAGAAGGAGATATTGGGGGGGGGGATGATGGAAGGGAGGGCAAAGGGAGGAGGGAGTAATTGAAAGTCAACACTTGGGGAGGGACAGGATCAAAGGACAGAAGAGAAACAATGAGGGGCAGGTTAAGAGGGATGGCAATTCAGTTAGTCTTACACAACACGACTATCAGGAAGGTCACTTGCAAAGCTACACAGATATGGCCTATAATGAATTGCCTGCCGTACCAAAGGGAATGGATGGGGAGGGAGGGATGGGGAGAATTTGGAACTCAAAGTTTCAGGAACAATTGTTTAGTATTGTTGTTGCAACTAGGAAAGAAGACATACAGTTAATGAGGAATAGAAAGTCATCTGGCCCTACAGGAGAAAAGAGAAGATAGAGACAAGGGAAGGGAGGGATGACAGAAGAGAGGACAGATTGAAGATAGGGAAAATTAGATTGCTTGGGGTATTGGGGTGGGGGGAGGGGAGAAAAGGGGAGAAAATTTGGAACCCAAAAATTTGTGAAAATGAAAGTAAAAAGCTAAATAAATAAATTAAAAAAAAAAAAAAGAAAAACTGTGGATGAAAGGGTAATCTGCTGGAGGAGACAGGCTAGCATAGGGATTGCTTGAATAATTAAAGGGGTTATTCTTGGTAAAGGTTAAGTCCACTTTGTTTTGTGAAATAAAGGTGAAAGAAAAGATGAAGGAAGAAGAAATCTGAGTGATAGGAGATAAGAAAGAAGGGAGAAGGGAGAACTCACAGTGAATGCTCTCAATTTTTTCCTTTATTTTAAATATGAAACAAGGTTCTTTGCTATAAGAGTGGGTGGAGAGAGAGCCATAGGAGATTTGAGGAGTTCCACAAAGGTTTAAAAGAGCCACTGTGGCAGCTGGGATAGTGAATGGAGGTATAACAAGCTAGCCTAGAACTTGGAAGGGTCAGTTGAGGTTATGTAGCATAAATCTGTAGTGGACCCAGACAGAACAGTTGTGTGATTTTTTTTTTAAATCTTTGTTCAGCAGCATGTGTGTAGGAGTGAAGATAGCAAATAGAGAGAGTGATCTGAAGCTGGTGCTTGGCTGGGCATAATTGGTGATATGACAAAGAGGCTGAGGATTCAAAAGGGAAGGACAGTGTATAGTTGAATTGATTCATCATGGAGTCAAAATGTGGAGAAGAGGAAAGAGTGGCCTGTGCAGGGGAAATGGTCCAGAGAAAATTGAGGAATCAAGGGATTCTGTACTGGCTGTATTTAGCTCTCTTCCCTCTCTTGACCTTTTAGTGAACCAGTTCAATTCTACTCTGCTCTCTTTTCTCAAATCCCTTACCCTCATGTTCTATCACAATTTACCTTGACAAGTCAAATCCCTGAATTACTCTCATCATCTGCCACCTTCATTCCTACCCATATGCTGCCAAATGATGTTGGAGAAAACATTAAACCACACTGACTGGATGCCTTACAAATTTATGTTATGTAAACTCAACCAGGTCCTCACCAAATCAAAGCAATCCTTTTACACTTTTCTAATTGACTCACTATCCCACTCACCATGGTTGGTTGTTGTCTTTTGTTCTCAAAGATAATCAAAATGACACTATGTTGGGATCAAGCTACGGTGTGTCTAACCGTGGCTGATCAGATCAATAAGGGCTCAGAAGGCTCTACTGCAGGCCAGGCACACATCATCCACACAAACATTTGGAGTGGAGATGTCTTGTATCTGCACATCTCATATTTCTTTTGAACTACTGAAATTCTGCTTTGCCCATAGATCATAGCACCTTGTTTGATGTGGACATGCCACGCTGGGCTGTATTGTGCCACTGTTTCCTATGTCTCATAATTGATTCCAAAGTTATTCAGAGAGATCTTGAGAGTGTCTCTGTATCACTTCACTCCTTCTGACTTCCATCTGAGTGCTTGACTTTTGTGAGTTCTCTGTAAAACTGTCTTAGGCAAAACATTTGGCATTTGAACAATGTGGTCAGGCCATCAAAACAGTAGAGTTTGATTGCTTGGCAGTTCAGCTGGAGAAAGAACTGCAGGGTTCTGTGCCTTATCCTGCTAGGCGATCTTCAGAATCTTCCTAAGACAATTGAAATGGAAGCAGTTCAGTTTCCTGTCATGGCACTGGCATACCGTTTAATCTTCCCAGTCATATAACAATGAGGTCAGTATAATGGCTCTATAGAACTTCAGTTTGGTAGGCAGTCTAATACCTCTTCTCTCCTACATTTTCTTCCAGAACCTCCCAAATACTGAGCTAGCTCTGGCAATGTGTGTGTCAACCTCTTTGTGTATATCCATGGACAGTATTCTTCCAAGGTAAGCAAACTTATCCACAGTATTCAAAATGTCTCCATTAGCCACAACCAATGGCTCCCTATGGATGGTGAGGTGCTGGTTGGTAGAGAACCACTGTTTCCTTGGTGTCAATTGTTAGGCCAAAATTAGCACAAGCAGGAGAGAACTCATCCATACTTTGTTGCATTTCGGCTTGAGAGACTGAATTGCATTCACAGTTATCTGTGAACAAAAAGTCATGTACTATTCTCCCTCCAAAATGGAGGAAAATAATTGTCCAAGGGGGTGGAGCCAAGAAGGTGGAGTAAGAGCATGGACATTGTGGAGCACTCCCCCCAAGCCCAACCAAATACCTGTAAAAAATGACTCTAAATAAATTCTGGAGCTACAGAACCCACAGAACTAGGGAGCGAAGCAAGTCTCCAGCCCGAGACAGCCTGGAAGGTGGCCAGAAAGTGTCTATCGTGCAGCACTGGGAGCAGAGCACAGCCCAGTGTGGGCCACACCAGCACAGAGGGGACCTTAGTAGACATTGGGGGAACTGAATTTTCCATACCTGTGGCAGTTTCCAGACTTCACGACTCCAAAACGCTGAGGACAAATTGGAAGGTCAGCGGATAAAACCTGTGGGATTTCGGTGAGACAATAGAATGGTCTGGTCTTTAAAATGTGTTTTTACTTCCCTCTGAATATGTATATGTGAGAATTGGAGAGGAGAATCATTGTTGACACTGAAGGTTTCTTTAAGTCACGTCTTCCACTGTAGTGGTATCAAAGAGAACTCTTCTGCCTCTATTTTTTTTTCACAGTACTCTGACAATACCAATACCCCACCATATTTTGGTTTTACTAATTTTGGCTCTTATCTCTCTCTGCTTTCTTAGTCAATGTTACCACCCTATTAAATTTTAATCTCCTTAAGGGCAGGGCCTTTGACATGCCTTTAGTAGGTGTTTTTTTGTTTTTTTTTTAAGTTTGTTGAATAAGTGAATGAATTAATGAAGAATAATTAATAGAAATAGTATGGCTTTCTGAGAATAGAAAATCTGTTAACTTTAATTCACACATAAGCTGAACTTTCTGCTTGTGTCCTTACTTAAAGTGTTCATTCAAAAAAAATGTTATTTTTTGGCTCAAGCATGAAATCTGTTTCACCTGATGTAATGAGAGTTAAAAATCTTCGCTACCCATTAATAGGTCTCTGGTGGGGCTGTTTGTTTATGGGGAGGAAGACTTTCATACCTTTTGGTAATTAGGCACTGAAGCCCTGGGTGAGGCATTCTGTCTTTATGTGTATTCTGAGGTGAGTTTTTACTTTGGGGTTCAAATCATTGGAAGAGTGTTTGCATGATTAGGACAGAAGAGCCTCTGGGTAGCCATTAAGAAGATTCCCCCTCCCCTCCCTTCCTGCCTTCTCCCCCCCAACACTTGAAAACCCAGATGTTAAGAAGCCCAGAAGCTTTAAAAACCCAGATGTTGGTGCTTCTCTATCTGGTAATGATGTATATATTTTCTATGGTGAGACAGTCAGACCCTGTCTGTTGGTCTCTGTTTGTAATTTCTGCTTGTAATTTCTGTTTGTATTTTTTCTGAAGTTCAGGGTGCTGACTTTCCCCCCTGAACTAAGTGAATGCTAAATATATTAGATTTAAGTGATTGTTGACCCCTTAAAAGTTGTTTTCCTTTTAGAAAAGCAGATCCAAGAACCTGTAATAGCAGGCCCTGCTGTATATGCCAGGGCCTTTGCTGTTACACCTAAAAATTGCTTTGAAATACATGTATCATTTAATAGTATTGACTTATCATTTTTATCTATTCATTTGTTTTGTTTATTCATTTGTTTAGTTGTATATTTATTTGCTTGTTTGTCACCCAAACTCTGAAAAATCCTAAAGAGAGGCAGCTGTGGCAGCTAAGTGGCACAGCAGATAGAGCAGGGAGTCAGGGGGACCTGACTTCAAATCCAGCCTCAGACACTTACTAGCTGTGTGAGTCACTTAACCTCAATTGCCTCCATAAATAAAACAAAACGGAGGCAGCCAACCGCTCCTGAGAGCCCATTCCACTTTGTTTTTAAGCCATTCCTGACTCTGAGAACTCATTTGGGGTTTTCTTGGCAAAGACATAAGAGTAGTTTACCATTTCCTTCTCCAGCTCATTTTACAGATGAGGAAACTGAGGCATAGCATGTTAATGCCTTGCCCAGGAACCATAGCTAGTAAGTGTCTGATGCCAGATTTGAACTCAAATCTTCTAGCTCTAGGCCTTCTGCCCTGTATACTGCACCATCTAGTAAGTCTAATTAGGAAGAAGGGGTTTTTTTGTTTGTTTTTTTCCAACATTCAGCCTGAATTTGCCTCTCTGCAACTTGCATCCATTTTTTCTGGTTTTGTTCTCTAAGGACAAGCAGGACAGGTTTATTCCCTCTTCTAATTAATAACCCTCAAATACTTAAATACAGTTTCTATGTCTCCCCAAAGTTCTTTCTCCAGACTAAATATTACCAGTAGTTTCAACTATTCCTGATATTGAATGATTACCCTGATACGGCATGATCCTTCCCCGTCAGTAAATGTCCTGATCACTCTTCTCTAGTTGCTTATGTTAAGATGTGCCATGCTTAGACTTCAACAAAATTTAAGGTCTGAATGTGTAAAAACAGTCAATGTACTATAACAGTAAAGTTATTTTGGGTATAAAGGAAGCATTTCACACCTTGGAAAGGGCCTGAGGTTTTAAATAGCTCAATTGCATTTGGAAGGACAAACAGGTGGCCAAGGTACATAGAGAGACTTGATACCTTTATCTCCAGGTTTTCATAAGACACAACATGAATCTGGAAAATGTAACTAACAGTTTCCATAAACCAGGGTGGTATTCTTCACCTAGAGAAACCAGCTCTTAACCTTGAAGAATTATCCAAAAGGAGAGGTTATAAGTTTTCCACCTTTGGCCAGTAATGCAAAAATCTTCAGAGCTAAGGCCTTGAATAAATAGAAAAGTAAAGATTTCTACAAAACCTTGGCTAAGAATCTCTTTCCTTTCCAACACAGCATGGTAACACTAACCAAAAGGAATATTATGACACTCAGAATAGTTTGAGACTAGAAAGAATGGCTGCCCATCAAAGAAAGAGTTTAGGCATGGCTGCAGATCAACCCAACCCATAGAGATATTGCACCCTGCAAAGAGTCTTCCCAGCAACTAAGCAACTTCCCAGCAACTAGCCTAGCCTAGCTGGGTCATGACTATATCCTATAAACAGCTAGTGAAGTCCCCAAGCAACCTGTCCAGCTTCATACAACCATCACACACACTATGTCCTATAAGTTTCAAGATCATATAACCAACTAAAATGTATAGGTTTGCCAGGAGCAAGTCTAGCTGAGTAGGAGGGCAATCCATCCATCAATGACACAAACACCCAACCTTAGTGAACTTCATGTGGACTATTCAAAGAAAGAATATTAAAGTCCATAAGCTGGAGAGTTGTGATTACCTAGGACACAGGTACTCCCAATATATGTGATTCAGTACCCATGTAGTTTAAGTTTGTGCTTTCTTCCTTCTACTCATGGACTTTGTATATATTTATGGGAGAATGATCCCCAGGTTTGGGGATAAACGATTTCCAACTATTGCTCTCATTTGTTTTTAGAACAACCCTATGAGGTAGATGACATTATTATTTTATTTTACAGATGAGAAAATTGAGACCCAAGGTAGTTTAGTGATTTGTCCAGATTCAGTCAGCAAGTATCTGTGGAAGAATTCAAACTCAGATCTCCCTGACTTCAGGCTCATGTAGTTATGTGCCACTTTTTGTGACCCCCATGGATCATAGCACATTAGGCCCTTCCATCTTCCACTATCTCTTGAAGTCTGTCCAAATCCCTGTTGGTTATTTCCATGATACTATATAGCTCATCCGCTGCTACCCTCTTTTTCTTTTGCCTTCAATCTTTCTCAACATGAGAGTATATTTCAATGAGTCCTGCATTATTATGTGGCCATAGTATTTAAGTTTCATCTTCAATTAATTCAGCTTCAATTAATTTCTTTAAGTATAGATTGATTTGAACTCCCTGCTATCCAAGGAACTCTCAAAAGTCTTCTCCATCACCACAATTCAAAAGTGTCTATTCTGTAACATTCAGCTTTCCTTATTGTCCAACTCTCACAGCCATACATTACTACTAGAAAAACCATATTTTTGACTATACAAACCTTTGTCAGCAAGGTGATGTCTCTGCTTTTGAGTACACTGTCCAGATTTGCCATAGCTTAGCTTTCAAGGAACAAATGTCTTTTAATTTCCTGACTGCAATATCCATACGCAGTGCCCTAGAATGTAAAATGTGACACTGCTTCCATTTCTTCTCCCTCTATTTGCCAGGAAATTTAGGTATGAATCTTTACCTCAGTTGTGAAGTCTACCAGAGTCTTACTGGGAAGTCTTAATCCAAAGTAGCCCATCCTCAAAATGTCACTGTATTATGCAAACTCCTCTACCATTTAATTGTTCACAGTTCATTGAACAAGGAGTTAAAATGAGTAAGAAAGCTATCTTCGGGAGCTTGCTAAACTGCTTTATATTATACTTTTAAAATATGAAACTCTTAACCCTGGACTCTAACTTTTGGTATTCTGATTGTAATTATTTAACTCATTATGATTATGCCTTTCTGAAATCTATGACAATTTTTTCTTCCTCAACCTCACACCCAAAAGGGAAAAAAATATTTCTCAGATTAAGTACAGTTCTTTAACAAAAACTTTTCCTTTTTCCTACTAGAAATGACTTGGAGATCTCTCTCTGAGGTTTTTACTTGAAAGTCCTTGTTGTAAGTTCTGAACCATTTCTACTATCCCTGATTTATTTTCCCTGTAAGAGAGTAAATTACTCCGCCTTCAGCTAGGGAAAGAGCAGCAACGTTGTGAGGGAACAATGAGTGACACAGGTTTGGAATAGCCATTCTGCATAGTTAAACCTTCATCAATTGCTTTATTCCTGCTACCTACCAGGTTGTAGATAAAGTCTGGCCAAATAGCTGGGATAGAACTAGAGGTATGTCTTTACACAAAGAGAGATTTATGATGACTTTGGTGATATTTATGACCATGGTTTGTCTGAGATAATGAACTCAAGAAAGTTGAGGGCAACATCAGAACCTATTGTGCTCAGTTTTCACATAAATGAAGCAATTTCTCATTTTTTCTTTTATTTCCAAATAACAATAAACAGCCTCCCTCAAGCTCTAGCCAGAAGGTTATTTTGTTCAGCCTTCCTTTCTCATGTCTTTGGGGAAATCTGTTAAAGGGAAAGAATTTCCATTTACAAATTTTCGTTATTTGAAATTATGAAATTGTAAAAGATAATTCCAAATTAATCATAAATTTAGAGCTAAACGGGGTATCAGAGATCATCTAGTCCAAGTTCTTCATTCTACACATGAGAAAACTAAAAGTCATGTCACTAAAGTACCTTGCCCAAGGTGACACAGGTAGTGAGTATCGCAGGTAGCATTTGAACTCTGACCCTCTCTTAATGTAGTCAGTGTTCTTTCCAAGGAACAATGCTATACTTTCCTCTCTATACTGAGAATGCTACAATCATTTTTAAATCCTAAGAACGTTTAAGGCAAACCAGCTCATTTTGAATTTATGATCTCTTGTAAATTTAAGCATAAATTGTGTTTATGGAAAATTGTCTGTTTCTTCATTTATAAAGAAACATGAATAAAACTAAATATTAACTTTCAGTTGGAAAAGTATCTCAACATATAATTTTCATCCACATTCTCTGATTCATAAGATATTTAGGGCAATATGATATAGTAGCAATAGTGCTAGATTTTTTTAATTAGACATGTTAATAGTCCTCATTTCAAATTCTGCTTATGGTTATCCTGCTTACCTATTGAGCAATCCATAAGTGAACCCTTAAAAGGGAAAAAAAGGTCTTGGTCCAGATAGATTTTTGAAGTGAATCCTATTAGAAATTTAAAGAAATAACAACTCCTATATTACATAAAATTTTCTCAAAAATTAAAAAAATAGCCAAATAAAAAAATCACCAAATTTCCTCAACGAGTCAAAAACAACCCCTATACTCAAGTCCAAGAGAGATAAAGGAGTGAAAGAAAAGTATAGACCAGTATCACTGATGAATCTTAAGGCAAAAATATTGAATAAATGACTAACAAAAATCTAATCACTATGAACAAATTGGGCTTATGCCAGAAAATCAAGGCTGATTCAACTTTAATTATATTAGGAAAATAAGAAATTAGCATGATGATATTACTAGATTAATAGACACAGAAAAAATGCTTTTGATTGAATACAACACCCTTTTATATAGAAATGTTGAAAAACATTGGAATAAAATGCCTTCATTTAGAGGATTAAAAATATCTATCTAAAGTAAGGGTTTTATTAACTGACATTATACAGAAATGTTAATAATTTGTTTGGATTTATTTTATATCTTTCACTTTGATGAAGGTATTGTTTCAAGTAATTTTAGTTGACTCACTAGGATTCTTTAAGAATATCATCATATCATTTGCAAAAAGTGATCATTTTGTTTCTTTTTTGCCTATACTGATTTCTTTCATTTCTTTTTCTTTTCTTATACCTTTAGCCAGCATTTCTTGTATGTACTATGTAGTACTATGTCATAACAGTACTATGTCAGAATAACCATAAGAGAGAACTACTAGATGCTCTCCTAAGAAGAATTGGGATAAAGCAAGCATACTCACTGTTTCCATTATTATATAGTGGTTATTGTCATCTCCATTTTATACATAAAGAAACTGAGTTTCATCCACTTAATTGACTTGCCTATGCTCACACAACTATTCAGTTCGGGGTTTCAAAAGAAAGTCTCTTGATTCTCAGTTCAACAATCTACTGGATTGTCTACTAGAGACATACTACCTATTCTTCTAAATAGTAAAATCCAGAAACAAATATGCCCAGTAGTCTAAAGTTTGATAATACCAAGAAGATAAAATAGTGGGGCAAAACTCCTTACTTGGAAAGAACTGCTTGGATAATTGGAAATCAGGTTTGTGAAAAACATGTTTAAATCAACATCTAGTATCGTATACCACTATAAATACCAAAAAATGAATATTGCCATTTAAGTATTAGAAACTACACTATTAAAAAGTCAGAAGAATAAAAGGTTATCCTTTTCATGGGATAGAAACAATTAAAAGGACAAAATTAGTATTAGAGTCTAAAATGAAAAGGTTCTTGTATAGATAAAGTCAATGCATTTAGATCCAGAAAAAACATATAGATTAGGGAAATAATCTACATTTCTTTGCATTCAATAACTGACAAAATCCTGATATGCGAAAAGTGTAGAAGATTGATTAAAAATATAATCAACCAAAAAACATTTTTTAAGTGCCTACTCTATGCTAGGCACTTCACTTCCCAATTGCCAAATGTTTAAGTGACATAACTTTCAAACAAAGAGATACAAACTTCTAATAACTACATGAAAAATTATTCAAAATAATTAATAATCTGATAGGTAACAATTTATAAAACTTTGGGGTTTTGTCTTACACACACAAAGATATCAAAGGTGTTAAGGGACAGGGATAGTAACTGGATTTCATTGAAATGGAAAACCACTAGATAAGGAAACTCCTTCTATTAATATAGATGAGCACCTTCTCTGTAACTTATAGGCCAAGAGTTGGCTAGAATACTGGAGAGGTTAAGTAACCTTTCTAAAATCCCATAGCCAGCCTCCTATAGAAAAACTCTTCGTTGGATGGTTTATGGAAAGGCAATCACAGTAATTAACTGATATTAGGTCTGTGAATTGGTTCAATCATTTTATAAATCAACTCGAAATTATACAAGAAAAGATACTAAATTGTTCATATCCTTTGATCCAGAGATGCTACTACAGAGTACATATCTTAAGGTTGCTATGGATTGCAAGGAAAGACCCATCTGTACAAAAAGTTCATTTGTAATAATAAAAAACAAAACAAAACCTGAGATTAAAATATGTATTCAATGATTAGAGAATGACTGAACATAAATTATGATATATCAATGGGATACAATATTGATGTATTATCATGAATAAAGAATATTAAGAATTCAGAGAAACAAGGGAAAACCTGAATGAAATGATATAGAATGAAGAAGAAAAAGTTAAATTAAAAAAGGTCTCTTATGAGACCTTGAGCAAGTCACTTAATCCTGTTTGCCTCAGTTTCCTCATCTGTAAAATGTAGAAAAATTAAATAAAACTTTCCAGCTGGAGAATGAAATGACAAACCACTCAAAACCCTAAAAGAAGTCCAGAAGAGTCAGACACTACTAAAAATGACTAAAAAGCAATATATTAGTATCTGTTCATTTATTCATTGCTTCAGTTTGCATTATTTTCTTATGTTTATGCATATTGCCTCAACCTATTAATTTTACTATTAAAAAAAGTTAAATTTAAAAAGTTAAATTAAAATGACTTCAACAGTGTAAATAGAGTCTATCTGTAGAGTTAACTAGCAATCTTGTAACGATAATGTTCACACTGCACTTTAATGTTTGCAAAACATTGGAACACATTATCCTATTTGATGTTGACCACAGCCTTGTGAGACATACTCAGCAGATTATTATCATCCTTATTTTCCTGAGGATAGAGGGTCAAAGAAGTGATTTTCCCCTAGTCGTACAACTAAGGGTCAGAGGCAGAATTTGAATACTTCCTGGTCCCAAGTATAGCTTGGAAGGGAAGCAGAATTGTACAATGCTCTCTCCTTTTATAGCCTAGAGTCACTCTTTGCAGAAAAAGTCTCTCTTAAGAGACCTTCAGCACACCCATCAGTGCACTGGATGGATCCTCTATAAAATATGCGGACAAAAATTGCACAGCATGGGAGTGTATAGATTAGAAAGAATGTTGCTATTGAGTCATGTCAGTTGTGTCAAACTCTTTGGGCCCCATTTGGGATTACAAAGATACTAAAGTACTTTGTCATTTCCCTCTGTAACTCATTTTATAGATGAGGAAACTGAGGCAAATGGGGTTAAGTGACTTGCCCAGAGCCACACAGTTAGTAAAGTGTCTGAAGCTAGATTTGAAGTCAGGAAGATGCATTTTCCTGCCTCCAAACCTGATACTTTATCCATTGTGCCACCAAGCTGCCTTGTTAGAGGGAATACCCACATCAGTAAATAATAGACCCTTTGAAGTAAGTCTCTCAGTTTCTGTTCTTTTTCTAAATAACCTATTCTTCCCCTTTTGTAGTCTAAGGATCCTCTTTGCCCAAAAATTCAATTTTCTACAATTCACAAAAATGATAAAATTTTTTTAAAAAATATTTTATGTGAAGATTCCATTTCTGGAATTCTCAAGGTCCTCCTGGTCATATATTTCAGTAAGTGCGTTTTCCAATGCTTATGAGTTCAATAGTTTTCTCTTGTTGGTTCAATGGGTAGTAGCATGTGAGGCATTATGAAGGACACGAAAGATGTCACCCTCACCCTGAATTGTATACACATAGTATATAAAGTGAGGGGCAGCTAAGAGGCACAGCTTTATAGCCTACGGGGCCTGGGGTCAGAAAGACTCAGCTTCCTGAGTTCAAATCTGGCCTCAGACACTTACCAGCTATGAGACCTTGGGCAAGTCACTTAATCCTGTTTGCCTCAGTTTCCTCATCTGTAAAATGTAGAAAAATTAAATAAAACTTTCCAGCTGGAGAATGAAATGACAAACCACTCAAAACCCTAAAATGGAGTCCAGAATAGTCAGACACTACTAAAAATGACTGAAAAGCAATATATTAGTATCTGTTCATTTATTCATTTCTTCACTTTGCATTATTTTCTTATGTTTATGCATATTGCCTCAACCTATTAATTTTGCTATGAAGCTTCTACAAAGCAAGACAGAAGATTGCGTGGCAGTGATGTAAATTAAAATTCCAGAATTTCATATAAAACTTCCAGAAAAATGCATCTTTTTCTGGAGACTTTGTAAAGTCTCCAGCAATTCAATGATGCAGAGGTTGCTAGAGAGATGTATTTATCTATGGATTTTGGACTACAAAAAATGCTCATTTTATACTATGATCTCTAAGATCAGAGCTGTGTTCTACTGAGCTGGTGTATTTCTTCCAAGCAATCATGCCAGACATTCAAACAACTTTAGCCAAATTTTCATCCACAATCTGCGACTTACTTTAAGTATCATTGGAGGCTCTTTTACTTTAAAAATTCTTGTATGTTTCCTATCAAGTAGGATTTTGTTGCATCTTGAGAATTAAGAAATTTTTCATAAAAGAACAATTTTAATTTTATAATGGGAACTTGTAAGATTCTTAATGGCATAGATAGTATCACATAGTTCTTCTGTGTCCTCCAAGGTATCTAGCAAAATTCTGTAGATACAGTACATGCTCAGTAAACATGCAGGTAATGAATGACTGATTAAATGTAGAAATTAATTTTCCAGGCAATTTTTTTTTCAGAAACACAACTCTTCTACAAAATGAGATACATCTATAGGGAGAATTGTCTTGCAGTTAGTACACTCATATCTATTTACACGTCTTAGAGATCTTTTAAGGGTTTAACTCTCAGATGATTTGAACATTTTTGAGAAATCTCATATAGATTGTTGTATAGCACACAATCTGAAACTATGAAGTGAACTTCAACTTAAGAAAGGAAGTAGTTATTAAATCCTTCTCTTACAAAGTTGGATCAAGTCTCTATTAGCTTTATGGCTCTAGAATATTGCAGTTCTATTCGAAACGCCATGATGTAAGCCTACTTCTCCAGTCTTAGAATAGGGAATAATCCCCTTCAATTAAATGAAAAGCAAATATAAGTAGCACCCCAGAATCAGTCAATACTCCCTACTTCCCAACTTGATTTCTAAGGCATAAAATTCCCATTTAATACCCTATAATTTAGGTATTAATCTTTGACTCATCCTTGACATTCTCCTTACACCTACACAAAACCTTTCAGTCTAACAAAATACCATCATTCTGAGGTTTGGAAAATTAGCTACAGCTCTGAAGTACTAAAAGAAAAATACTCCTCCCCTTTTTCCCTTTCTTGCTCCCTCCCTTTAATCACAGTACAAGTTTTGACTCCAGTAGGCTATACTAACTTTCCAAAACTTTAAAATAACTTTTTAAAAGAATGCAACTTCTTTTTATAAATAATTAGATAATAATAAAACCACATGGGTTTTTTGAAGAATATACCAATTTTCATACCATTTAATTATGAAAGATAAACTAGATAATTCAGATTACATGAATTTTAAAATATCTTGCACAAACAAGATTAATTCATCTAGCTTAAGAAAGGAAGTGATTTGCTGAAGGAAAACTATCTTTTAATCAAAATATCTTTAATCTGTACTTGATTTCTAAGATATATAGAAATCTACCATAAATATGTAACATCAAAAGCTATTTCTGAGTAGAGAAGTGCTCAGAATTTACAAACAATTCTCAAATGGAGAATTGGAAATTATTGAAAACCACATGAAAGAATGTCCCTAATAACCATCAATAAGTGAAATGTAAACAAGCAAGAAAGAAAACTCTGAAGTTTTACTCACACATCACAAGTTGCAAAAATGACAAAAGATGATGACAGTCAAAGTTGGAGGTAACATATTAAGTTTTGGTGTTTAGTCCTTCCTCAGTTTTATATGACCATTCATGACCCTGCTTTTGAGGTTTTCTTGGCCAAATTACTAAAGTGATGTGCTATTTCCTTCTCCGACTCATTTTACAGATAAGGAATTAAGGCAAACAGCATTAAGTCACTTGCCCATAGCTAGTAAGTGTGTGATGCCAGATTTGAACTTGAAGATAAGTCTTCCTGACTCCAGGGCCAGTGCTCTATCTGCTTCACTATTTAACTGCCTCAGATTATTAAGACAGACACACTAATGTGAATTGATATGACCATTCTGAAAAATAATTTGAAATTACACAAATAAAGTAATTAAAATGTCAATACCTCTTGACTCAGAGATTCTGCATTGACACATACTCCAAGGAGTTTATTGACAAAAAGAAAGCCTCCATATACACCAACATATTAATAGTAGCATTTTTGTGGTATGAAAGAATTTGAAACACAGTAGATGTCCTTTGAGGAATGGCTAAAAAAAGTTGTGGCACATGGATGGAATGTTATTGTGCCTTAAGAAATGATGACCATGTTGAATACATGGAAACAGGAAAAGACAGATAAATTGATTCAAACTGAAGTAATTAGAGCTAAGAAAGCAATATACCAAATAACTGCAACCACAAAGGACAATCACAAGGGTAATGGAAAGGACAATCACAAGATAAAACAGAATCTTGCAGTCACAAAGAACAAGACATCTCCTCCTGTTCCTTTACTGAGCTCAGAATCCGCAAGTGTGCATTCATCATCAGATTTTTAAAAATATGTTCAACAATTTTGGTCAATTTTTTTTCTTTTTCTATGTCTTTAAAAAGTGTTAGAAAAGAGGTTAGAGAAAAAACACATAGGGGAAGCCAGGTTATATAAAAATAAAATATCCCCCAAAAAATTTACAAAGAAAAATATTTTATGTCATAAACAGCATGTTCTAAAATTAATTTTGAGTAATCCAGTAATTATTTTTATTAAATTCCTCCTTTTTTTAACCGAACATTTAGATATATTTGAATCCAGATTGGAAAATGAAACTAGGCTTCTATGTTACCTTGTAATCATAGTGTGGAATTTTGGTGAATATTTAAGATGTACTAATCTAAGTTTCACCTCCATAGTCTTCTAACGGTGGACCATGACAGACACTTGGCAAGAGCATCACCTGCTGTCATTGCCACATGTTCAATTCTCTCTACCAAAATCCAACTTGCTCAAATATGCTTGGCTTGTGTAAAAGGTCTTGGAAAACAGTGTTAACCTACCCTTTCAATACACTTTCTTATATGAAGTACTTTTATCTACTTAAATTTGGAGGCATCTACTATATGTTGTTTTAATAAAATGGGACAGTCTACAATCTCAAGTCATTTTTATTTAATTTGAAGTAAATGGTAGTAATAATTCATCTTTAAACAATACTTTACAGAAGTCCTTTCTCAAGAAAACTATGTCAGTTAAAATATTATTTTCTTCATGCTCCAGAAGAAGAAATGGAGATTCAAAGAAGATAAGTGACTTTTGCAAGGTCATGTTTAGTTAAAAAGTTTCAGAGCTGGTAATCAAACTCAACTCTTCTGATTTTGTCTCCATTGCCCTTTTCATTACATTTTACCATATCTCTGAAAGACTCTGTTGGCTCCTGGGATGAGAAGCATGATGCCTGCTATCATTTTTTCCCCACTCTATATAGTTGATTTTATTTTTTCCCAGTTACTTGCAAAAACAATTTTTAACATTTATTTTAAAACTTTGAGTTCAAAATTCTCTCCCTCCCTCCCTCCTCTTCACCCCTCCATCGAAAAGGCAAGCAATTCAATATAGGTTATACATGTTATAATTTTTAAAAGATTAAGGCATATTTTATATAATGATACCATTCTTTCTCTGCGGTATAGATTCTAAGACTGTGCTCTGTCATTAACTCCTGTAGCTATGTGACCCTGAGAAATTTAATTAGACGAATATTTACTTGTTTTGAATACCAACCATGTGCAAAACATTGAGTCATTAGCTGACCTGAAATAATCTAAACATCACTTTCTGGATAGGTGGATAGACAGACAGACAGACAGACAGACAGACAGACAGACAGACAGACAGACAGATAGATAGATAGATAGATAGATAGATAGATAGATAGATAGATAGATAGATAGATAGATAGACAGATAGATAGGTAAATAGAATGAGGGGACTTAAATTTGAGGATTTAAAGGTTCCTTTCAGCTATAGATTTTATTAAATGATTTAAACCTCACATTTTACAATAACTTGTTTTATGTTTTTGGAAATATCTTCCTCAAAATCACCCCATAAAAGACATTTTATAAATATTATTCTCCCTATTTTACAGATCAGGACATTAGGGCTGAGAGAGCTTAAATGACTTACTTGGCCATGACAGGCACCATCTTAGTAAATAAATGTCAGAACCCATATTTGACCTCATCATCCTGACTCCAAAAGCGTTGGTGAGACCACTATCATTCTGACTCGTTATGTTTTATGTCACCCATATTGATTTCCCACCAGTCTCAGTGCAAAGGTCTCAAGAAAATTCTAGCTAGCACGCTAAGAAAATAAATAGACATACAGATAAATGC
This sequence comes from Bettongia penicillata ogilbyi, assembly GCA_023548195.1. Classification (NCBI taxonomy): domain Eukaryota; kingdom Metazoa; phylum Chordata; class Mammalia; order Diprotodontia; family Potoroidae; genus Bettongia; species Bettongia penicillata. The sequence goes on from JAJHZJ010000589.1 coordinate 3,953,820, forward strand.
ATTCAGACTTTGGAGTTTTGCTTTTTTATTTTTGTTTCTTCCTGCTAGATGGATGGCATTATTTGGCTCTAAAGTTTTCGTCCTATAGCACAGTCGCAGCATTTCAGTCCTCATCTTCATCTAGAAATGGAAATGTTTGGACCAGATGACCTCTGAGTACCTTCCTACTCTAAATCTTGTGATTAAAGCTTAAGAGATCCATCCCTCCTGAAGTGGTTTTCAGTGTATTTTTTCTTATAGCCCATTTTATATGACTTCACAGTCACTAGACTTTGAACAAAGCCAAAATTCTAAGTTAAATTCTATAAGTGGAAGTAGGAGGCTATGGCTGACTGAACGGAATTAGAAACTGACAGGCAAACTGCGTCGACATCTACTAAGTGACATCAGCAAGTTTGGTATCTCTATAGCCTTTTTCTTTTTTTTAAGATGAGTAGGTGTTTCAAACTTTTAAGTGTTTAGAAAGTACTCTCACTTTAAAAGTCTTTTTTTTTTCTAAACATGAAAGGAATCTCAGTTCTAGGTTAAAGAATCAACTGTATAATGGGCTACGACTTGTAGCCTAATTCTAATTACAATTCCTCTGCCCATTGATCATGGAGTGACTAAATTGTGGGAAAATTTACAATATAAAAAACCTTCAAAGTAACTACAGTCCCAGTAAGGATCATAAGATGCTCTTGTTCTTGCATTTTTCCCAGATACCATGCATTGGATTCCATTCTATTTGCCACTGAATAATATCAGTCCTTTACTTCGTACTGCATTGATCAGCATCTAATCTTCTCTTTACTGACTTATGAGGGCAGTTGAACTGGCAACGTTATTAAAGAAAGGATGAAGCAGCATTCAATACTAAACTTTTCATTTGGTATCCAAAGAATGGGAAGATAATGTACATTGTATTTTCCTCTGGTGGGGGAAGAGGAATGAATTCAACTCACCATCAACATCCTATGGAATGATATCCTATGTTCATAAAAAAATGGAAGATGTGAGCATCACATCTTAATGATACTTGGTAATCAAAGAGTGTTTTACAGTTTCCAAGGGACTTTTCCTGAAATCACTCTTGGAGATTGTAAGATTGGAGATTTTTCAGTTAAGGAAACTGAGGTTTAGAGAAGTTCAACAATTCAACCCAAAGTCTCTCAGTCCATAAGTACCAAAATGAAGACAAGTCCAACTTTATTGCCCTGTTTACTTAGACAGTATTCTTCTTCAATAAAACAAAACACAAAGATAGATTTTAACCATTTTTGACAGCATGCTAAAGAAGAATAAGCACTAGACTAGGAGTTTGGAGGGGATGAGTAATTTTTTATCCTTGTTCTAACTAGCTAGGGCAGGACTTCAGGTACTCCACTTCCCTTTGGTGATCTTCAGTTGACTTATCTTTAAAATGAGGGGACTGAAGTCAGGACCTATTAGATCCTTTCTATATCAATATTCCAAGGATTTATATAATCTTTTAAAAGGGGTCAGGATTTGAATTTCATCTGAGTCTGGACTGTGGAATAAAGTCCTTAAAGACAATAAATAATTAAATTGTTGGATCAAGATAGGGCAGCTACAATATTTATTAGCCAATGAAATTATGTGTTTGGCTACCTCACAGGAATATTCAGAATTTGTTTCATGATCGTCTATTGTTTGTTATTTTGTTTTGTTTTGTTTGATCTAGTATCCCTAGAATGACTTAGTATCATGGAAATTTGTCCAATTTGATTTTTGGAGGGTGAGTATAGTTTGAACTTCTCATGAACCAGATAAGAAAGCTTTCTTGGGGTCCTGTTTATTCTGATCAGTGTTTGATGGGTCCTTTATCACTTATTATATACTTTGATAACAGCCATTTATAGAAGTTTGGCATTTAAAGTAGCTCAGATGTCTTTAACCCTTCTTATAGGGACTACTATTAATCATAGGCAGCTTTCTAAATGAGTATGAGTTGGAGAGTGGGCTGAGAATTGGTTAGGTGACTTGCTTCTGCTTACAGAAGGTATGTGGTCAAGTAAATTAGAGAGGCTGTCATTCTGGTATCTTCCATCCATTCATCAAAGAAGCCATGCAGTACAAACTGTAGTCATTAGTCAATTCAAGTCAAGGTAGGTGTTTTGCATTAGAGGATGATGAAGAAGGTATCACCTGAAGAACAAAAATGCCAGAGAAATGCAACCCTACTACCTGAACTAGCAAAAAAACTGAAGTGATTTAAAAAAAAAAAAGTCAAACCATTAGTAAAAATCACATTGCCTAATAAAGGCATAATAATAATGGTAGAGATGGTAAAGAACCCTAACTATGCCCTATCTATTTAACAGTAACCTACATAAATCTAGATTGCTTGTCCTCAGCAACAGTTTTACTTTGTTTTATTTTCATCTTTGACTCTAATGACTTGTTTGCTTTTTCATTTGCAACTATAATTCTCTTAAAACCTTACCAAAAAAAACCCATTCCTGACAGATACAACTTTTTTTTGAATGCTGCCAGTTCTGAAGAAACCAATTTCTGGTTGGTTTGGGCTAAACAGTTTCTTGGCTCTTGGAATGATTGCAAATTCTTGACTGCTGAAATGAGATCAAGTAATCTGGCATCACTGTTCAAATGCCATGATGCACTAAAAAGAATTTTGGCAAGGACTCCTGAATAGCTAATGTTGAAGTCTCACAAAAAGACAAAAAAACCTTACATCTTTATCATTAACTTAATTGGCCCTTAGGAAATTCACATGGTTCAAGTTAAGATGGTTTTTTTTGTATACTTCAACCTGTTTTCAGACAACATCAGTTCTTTCTCTAAAAGTGGATAGCATTTTTCATCATGGGCCCTTTGAGATTGTTTTGGATTATTGTATTGCTGAGAATAGCTAAGCATTCACAATTCATCAGAGTACAATTAATATTCTGGTTCTGCTTACTTCATTTTGTGTCAAGTATGTAAATCTTTCCCTGTTTTTCTGAAATCATCCTACTTGTCATTTCTTACAGCACAGTAAGATTCTGTTGCAATCATATACAACAACTTGTTCAGCCAATCCCCAATTGATGGCAGATATCTTTATTATTGATGACTCTTGATGCCTACATATGCAAACTATTCAAAACATTATCTGAAATGAATCAGATAAAGAAACCAAGGTCCGGAGTGATGAAAAGGCTTTATTTTATGTCAGTTTTCAGGATTTTGTAGTCCCTGAACTCCAGTATTTTCCATTTCTGTGCCTTTTTCCAAAAATGAGAACATATGGAAAATCCAGAAGAAATATTCATGTACAAAGTTTATAGGTATAATGATCCTATTGATATTGCACAAATAAGTAACATAAAGAGCAAACCAATATAGGCATGTGAGTCACACATCTTTATCTGAAAACATCTTCACATGTTGACGTACATTTTCCACGGACTACCAAAAGGACAGGTATATTCTATAATCTAAGCTTCCTGAGGCCAATATTTTTTTTCTCTTCTCATGCTGTGAACAGAACATGGTAACAAGCATTTAATAAATATTTTCTGAATATTTGAATCTAAAAACACCCTTGAGAGAATCATCAGAATTTGCTGGGGTGAAATATAAGCTAGGGTTCACCTCCTATAGTATGTGATCTAGGTATTAAGCTCTCAGCCATGTTCTGGAGAAAACATGAAGCCAAGGAAATTGAGGTTTATAAACTGGTGGTCATGAAGATGAAAGGGGTTAGCTATAAAAGTGTTGAGGCTGAGATGAAGGAGGGAGATCTAAATTATCTGAAAGGGTAGCACACAGAAGTCATGCATAGGTCACAACTATTTACTACAGCACAAGAGGAAATAAGTACACAAAGAAGTGTAAGGAAGCTACCTAATTATAAGAACCTCAACTGTGTCCTGGGAGACACACCTTAAACCATTCATGGCAGGTCCCAGGTCAGTCTAAGGACTAGAGAAGGTCTACAGCAAAGAATATGGAAAGTGGAAAAGGGGGGAGAATTGATCCACCCACAGCAACCTCTCGGAGTTTCCACATATGAGTGTCCAAATGGGTTAAAATCATTCTTTGGGGGATGCAGATTTCCCCCAACCCTAGAAGTCTGAAAGAATGCAGCAGGGACCAAGAAAGAAGAAAACATTGGGTTTAGGGAAGAGAAATGATTGATGGCAAAAAAATGTGTTTACAATAAGGACACCCTAGAAAAATGGGCAGAATAATTGATAAAGATAAATAAAAGATGTCTGAGGAAAAGGAATTTATATGCTTATAAAGGAACCATTACAATAAGAGAGTAATTTGAAAGAAAGGAAACTGAAACAAAATCCCCTAAGGGAAAAATGAAATACAATAAAATTTAGCAAAGCCCCTTGAAATGAAAATGGAAAGACTCAAAAAATTTCTAGAATGATTCAGAAGGAAAAAGAATTAAAGAAAAATCAAAGAAATAAGCAAGGACATCAGAGTTCTTAAAGAAGAAATCAAGAAGCCTAATAAGGAACTAGAGAATTTTAATAAAAAACAAAGGTACTCTTTAAAATGATAAATTCTCTGACATTCAGAATGGCACAAGTAGAATGCAAAATGCAAAGACAAAAGGAAAATTAAATAAAATCAAAATACTAGACTATTGGAAGAACACATGAGATTTTACAAAATCAGAATATTATACTTAAAAACAGAATTTGAAGAAATAATAAAAGGATAATAGACCTTCCATAAAATCATCATGAAAAAGAAAAGCTCAATACAATATATCAGAAATCACAGGAGTACTACCTGGAAATACTCAACTTAGATGGCAAAGTACAAATCAAGAGGATCCACAGAATAAGAGCAGCAAGAAACTCAAAAGTTTAACTCAGTAAGAAACATAATAAAATATAGAAATTTATATCAAATACTAAACAATAAATTTTGTAGGGAGAAAGGAAAACAAGTATTAAATATTAAAGGATAATAAGCTTCAATGATAATTAATCAGAACAACAGGATTTATCCTTGCTTGAAATTCGATATTCTGAAATACAAAGGATTTTGATTGGCAGTGCCAAAATAATATAACATGCAAATCTGAGCCTAAAGATCAAATAAAAATAATATGACATTGAACAAGTAGGTTAAAAATAAAAAGTTATTCATTCAAGAAATAAGCCATGAGTTCACCTCATTCATCATGCAAAATGACCAAACAAAATAATGTTGAATACTAACAGATAGCAACGAAGGACTAAGAAATAGTGGGGTAAATGGCCACCAGAGAGGTTCTGGCCCTTCAGCACCTTGTCACTTGTCCTACCCACAGCCCTCAGCATAGGCAGGGAGCAGGAGTTGGCATGGGAGGGCTCAGGCTCAGTGACAACATAGGTACAGGAGCTGGCCTTGTGTACCTCCTGAGGAGCTCTTTTTCCTCTCTTAAACTCTGACTATGCAGTTCTGAGGCTGCCCTAGTCAAGGGATCCCACCAGCTGGTCTCAGCTCCTTGTAACCACCAGGCTCTCCCATAGCAGCAGCACCACCAGGCCCTTCCCATGATCTTGGTCTCAATGTCTACAACATGACCCCAGCTATCTCCCCAGTAGGTGCATCAAATTAGGAAAATCTATTATAGAGGGAGAACAGAAGAGGACCCAGCATAGAACCTTTGGAAATGTTCATATTTAAGAGGCATGAAATTAATTATGACCCAGTCAAGAAGCATGAGGAGAAGTCAAAACCAGGTCAGGAAGACTAGGGGGACAGCAATCATACTGACTTGGATCAGAACACTTTGAAAATTTTGAAAGCTTGTGAGTTCCCAGCTTGAAATGTTGTTGAGATCCTGGAATAACAAAATACTCAAACACCACACAAAGCAGCAACACAACCAGCCCAGACCTTCTCTACAGAAGTTCATAGGCCCTACCCCTAATAGTAGGTCTAACTGTGGAGGTAGCAGAAGAAGGAGCAAAAAGGAAAAGAAATCCCCCCATAAAAAAGTATTGTTGTTATAAGGGCACTCAAGACACAAGCCCAGGGAAAGAGAATGACTCCAACACACTTACAAACAAAGTCTCAAAGCAAAACATAACTTGAGAACAAGACCAAAAAGAATTCCTGAAAGAGATGAAACAAGGATTTAAAAATGGTTTTATTGATGAAATGAAAGAGCTAGAGGGGGAAAAGAACTGGAAAGAAAATAAGAGCTACTATAGAAAATTTAGGGGATGAAATTAATAGTTTGTCCCAAGAGGTACAAAACCTTTTAGAAGCAACAAACAGAAAGAAAGAAGGAAGGAAGGAAGGAAGGAAGGAAGGAAGGAAGGAAGGAAGGAAGGAAGGAAGGAAGGAAGGAAGGAAGAAAAGAAAGAAGGAAAGAAAGAAAGAAGGGAAGAAAGGAAGGAAAGAAGGAAGGAAGGAAGGAAGGAAGGAAGGAAGGAAGGAAGGAAGGAAGGAAGGAAGGAAGGAAGGAAGGAAGGAGCAATATATATCATAATAAGGTCTTAGAAATGGAGCCAGGAGGAACTGTGTATCTCAGAAAATTACTAGCTTTGTGTGATCTTGGGCAAAAATTTAACCACTCTGTGACCTATTTTCCTTATCTGTAAATTAAGGGGTTATATCTGATGCCTTCAAATATCTTGGCTATTAACAACTTAAATTAATTTGTGAGAATTAAGATAGGTGAGATAAATGGGAATGGGGAAGAAACTAGAAATAGGTGAGCTTCAAAGTGTAAGACAGTGACCCTTTGTTTGTTTGTTTTTTTATTAATTCATTTGTTTTTATTTTTATGCATTCAATTCCATAAGTCTTAGATTTTTGCCCCCTCTCTCCTCTTCCTTCCTCAGGACAGCTTGCAATCTTATATGGATTCTACACATACAATCTTATTAAATACATTTTCACATAAGTCATGTTGCATAAAAGAATTAAAATGAATGGGAGAAACCACAATAAAAACCCAAATAAAACAAAACACAAGAGAAAATATTCTGCTTCATTCAGCATTCCAATTCCATAGTTCTGTCTCTGGATGTAGATGGCATTTTACCTCAAGAGTCCTTTGGGAATGTTTGCATTGCTATGAAGGGCTAAGTCTACCGGAAGAATGCCTCATACACTATGGTTGTTACTGTGTACAATTATCTGCTTCTGCTCCTTTCGATCAACATCAGTTCCTATAAGTCCTTCCAGGCCTCTCTGAAGTCTTCCTGTTTATCATTTCTTATAGCACACTAGTATTCCATTCCACAACTTCTTTAACCATTCCCCAACTGAAATCCCTTGATTTCCAGGTCTTGGAAAGAGAGCTACGATAAATATTTTTGTACATATGGGACCTTTTCCCATTTTTATGGTTTCTTTGGGTTACAGTCGTAGAGGCAATATTACTGGGTCAAAGGGTATGCATATTTTTGTAGCCTTTTGGGCACAGTTCCAAATTGTTCTCCAGAGTGGCTGGATTAACTCACAGCTCCACCAAAAATGATTTAGCATTACAACTCTCCCACATCTCCAAGATTTATCACTTCCTGTTTTGTCATGTTAACCAATCTGATAGGTGTGATGTGGTACCTCAGAGATGTTTTGATTTGCATTTTTCTAATCAATAGTGATTTAGAGCATTTTTTCATGTGATTATAGATAGTTTTAATTTCTTCCTCTGAAAACTCCTGTTCACATGCTTTCACCATTATCAATTGAAGAATGACTTGTATTCTTGTACATTTGACTCAGTTCTTTATGTATTTTAGAAATGAGGTGTTTATCACAGACACTAGTTGCAAAATTCTTTCCCAGTTTTCTGCTTCCCTCCTAATCTTGGTTGCATTGGGTTTGTTTGTGCAGAAACTTTTCAATATAATGTAATCAAAATTACCCATTTTGCACATCATAATGTTATTTATCTCTTGTTTGGTCATAAATTTCTCCATTCTCCATAAACCTGACAAATACACTATTCCTTGCCCTCCTAATTTGTTTATAGTATCAACCTTTATACTTAGATCATGTATCCATTTGGACTTTATTCTTGTATATGGTGTCACATATTAGTCTATGCCCAATTCCCACTATATTATTATCCAGTTTTCCCAGCAGTTTTTGTCAAACAGTGAATTCTTATATCCCAGAAGCTGGGATCCTTAGGTTTATCAAACCACAGATTGCTATGTTCATTGACTACTGTGTCTTGAGTACCTAACCTATTCCACTGGTCTATACCTCTTATTTCTTAGCCAGTACCAGGTGGTTTTGATGATTGCTGCTTTATAATACAATTTGAGATCTGATAGGGCTAGGCCACCTTCCCTAGCATTTCTTTCCATTAATTCCCTTGATATTCTGGACCTTTTATTCTTCCAGATGAATTTTGATATTATTTTTTCTAGCTCTAGAAAATATTTTTCTGGAAGTTTGAATGGTATGACACTGAATAAGTAAATTAATATAGGTAGAATTGTCATTTTAATTATATTAGTTCAGCCTACCCATGAGCATCTGATATTTTTCCACTTATTTAGATCTGACTTTATTTGTGCAAAGAGTGTTTTTTAATTGTATTTATATAGTCCCTGGGTTTGTTTTGGCAGGTAGACTCCCAGATATTTCAGTGTCCACCATAGTTTTAAATGGGATTTCTCTTTCTACCTCTTACTGTTGGGCTTTGTTAGTAATATATAGAAATGCAGATGAGTTATGTGGGTTTATTTTGTAACCTGCAACTTTGCCAAAATTGTTTATTATGTCAAGTAGTTTTTTACTTGACTCTCTGGGATTCTCTAAGTATATCATCATATCATCTTCGAAGAGTGGTAACTTAGTTTCTTCTTTGCCTGTTCTGATTCCTTCAATTTCTTTTTATTCTCTTATTGCTAAAGCTAACATTTCTAGTACCATATTGAATAGCAGTGGTGATAATGAACATTTTTGTTTCACCCCTGATCTTATTGGACATATATCTAGCTTAGCCCCATTGCATATAATGCTTGCTGATGATTTTAGGTAGATACTGCTTATTATTTTATGGAAAACTCCATTTATTCCTATACTCTGGTGCTTTGAACAGAAATGGGTGTTGTATTTTGTTGAAAACTTTTTCTGTCTCTATTGAGATAATTGTATGGTTTCAGTTAGTTTTGTTGTTGATATGATCAATAATGCTGATAGTTTTCCTAACACTAAACCAGCCCTGCATTCCTGGTATAAATCCTTCCTGATCATAATGTTTTATTCTTGTTATAAGTTGCTGTATTCTTTTTGCTAATACCTTATTTAAATTTTTTGCATCTAAATTCATTAGAAAAATTGGTCTATAATTTTCTTTCTCTGTTTTGGCTCTCCTTGGTTTAAGTACCAGAACCATACTTGTACCATAAAAAGAATTTGTCAGGACTCCTTATTCACCAATTTTCCCAAATATTCTATATAGTATTGGAATTAACTTTCTTAAAAATGTTTGATAGAATTCACTTGTAAATCCATCTGATCCTAGAGAAATTTTCCTGGGGAGTTCATTAATGGTTTTTTCAATTTCTTTTTATGAGATAGGATTATTTAAGTATTCAATTTCCTCTTCTGTTAATCTTGATAATTTATATTTTTTACATATTCCTCCATCTCATTTAGATTGTCAAATTCATGGACAAACAGTTGCATAAAGTGATTTCTAATTATTGTTTTAATTTCATCTTTGTGGGAGTTAAGTTCATGCTTTTCATTTTTGATATTGGTAATTCGGTTTTCTTTTTTTTAAATCAACTTGACTGAAGGTTTATCAATTTTATCGGGTTTTTTTCTCCATAAAAACCAGCTCTTAGTTCTATTCGTTAGTTCAATAGTTTTCTTAACTTCAATTTTATTAATCTCTCATTTGGTTTTCAGTATTTCTAATTTGGTATTTACTTGAGTATTTTCAATTTGTTCTTTTTCTAGCTTTTTAATCAGCATACCCAATTCATCCATCTCTTCTTACTCTATTTTATTCATATAGAGGTTCAATGACATAAAACTTCCCCTAAGAACTGCTTTTGCAGTCTCTCATAACTTTTGGTAGGTTGTCTCATTATTGTCATTCTCTAGAATGAAGTTATTGATTGTTTCTATGATTTGTTGCTTAACCCACTCATGCTTTAGGATTAGATTATTTAGTTTCCAATTAATTTTTGGTCTATCTTTTCTTGGCCTTTTATTATATATAATTATTATTGTATTATGATCTGAGAATGATGCATTGACTATCTCTGCCTTTCTGAACTGAACTGCAAGGTTTTTATGTTATAGTACATGGTCAATTTTTGTATATCTGCCATGTACCCCTGAGAAAAAGATATATTCCTTTCTATCCCCATTCAATTTTCTCTGGAGATCTATCATATCTACCTTATCTGGATTTCTATTCACCTCCTTCACTTCTTTCTTGTTTATTTTGAGGTTAGATTTATCAAGTTCAGAGAGGGGAAGGGGGAGGTCCCCCACTAATACAGTTTTTCTGTCTATTTCCTCCTGTAACTCCCTTAACTTCTCCTCTAAGAATTTTGATGCTATACCACTTGGTGCATATATGTTTAATGATGATATTGCTTCATTATTTAAGGTGTCTTTAAGCAGGATATAGTTTCCTTCCTTACCTCTTTTGATTAGATCCATTTCTACTTTTTCTTTGTCTGAGATAAGGATTGCTACCCCTGTCGGGGGTTTTTTAATATCAGCTGAAGCATAATATATTCTGCTCCAACCTTTTACCTTTGCCATGTGTGTATCCTCCTGTTTCAAATGTGTTTGTTGTAAACAGCATATTGTTGGGTCATTTTTTTTCATCCATTCTGCTACCACCTCCGTTTTATGGTAGAGTTCATCCCATTCACATTCACAGTTATAATTACTATCTGTGTCTTTCACTCCATCTTATTCCCCCCATTTATGCTTTTAGTTCTCCCTTCTTCTTTTTTCCCTTTCACAATAGAGTTTTAATTTTTGACCATTGCCTCCCTCAGGCTTCCCTCCTTTCGATCAGTCCCCCTTTCTTTATTTCCCCTTTTCCCTTACTACTTCTTCTCTGTTTTAGCCTCCCCTCCCTTTTCCTTTCTCTTTCCCCTCCTACTGCCTATAAGGCTAGTTAGATTTCTATGTTTAACTGAGTTTGTTGTTCCCTCCTTGAACCAAATCAGTTGAGAGTAAATATCAAACAATGCTCATCTCCCTCCCTTCTTTCCTTCTACTGTAATATGTTTTTGTGCCTCTTCCTGTGATACAATCTACCTTTTCCTGCCTCCTTTACACATCTCCTGTTACAATCCCTTTGCACTCTTAAATCACATTTTTTTATGATCACATCATTTAATTTATACCCATTTCCTCTATGTATATCCCTTTTAAATATCATAATAAATATACAATTCTCAAGAGTAACAAGTATCATTTTCCCTTACAGGGATGTTTATAGTTTGTGCATACTGAATAACAAGGTTTTTGTTTTTTTTCCCCTGTTTATGTTTTTATACCTGTCTTGAGATTTGTATTTGAAGATAAAATTTTCCATTGAACTCTGGCCTTTTCATCAGGAAAGTCTGGAAATTCCTTATTTCATTGAATGTCCATCTCTTTGCCTGAAATATTATGCTCAGTTTTTCTGGGTAATTAATCCTTGGTTGTAGTCCAAGCTCCTTTGCCTTACAGAATGTCACATTCCAGTCCCTCTGATCTTTTAATGTAGAAGCTGCAAGGTCCTGTGTGATCCTGACTGTAGTTTCTTGACATTTGAATTTTTTCTTTCTGTCTGCTTGCAGTATTTTCTCCTTAACTTGATAGTTTTGGAATTTGGTAACAATATTTCTTGGCATTTTCGGTTTGGGATCCCTTTCAGGAGGTGATGGGTGGATTCTTTTGAAGACTATTTTGCCCTCTGGATCTAGGATGTCAGGGCAGTTTTCCTTGATGATTTCTTGGAAGATATTGTCCATGGCTTTCCAGTAGACTAATAATTCTTAGATTTTCTCTCCTGGATCTATTTTCCAGATCAGCTGTTTTTCCAATTAGATATTTTACATTTTCTTCTATTTTTTCATTCTTTAGATTCTGTTTAACTGATTCTTGATGTCTCATAGAGTCGTTGGCTTCTATTTGCGCAATTCTAATTTTTAATAGATTGTTTTATTCAGTTACGTTTTGCATCTCCTTTTCTATTTGTTCAATTGTTCTAGTTAGGTTTTGTATCTCTTTTATCCATTTGTCCAATTTTCTTTTGAAATTCTTTCTTCTGAAATTTTTTTGGAAATTTCTTATGAAATTTTTTTCACCTTTTTAAAATCATTGGCCAATTTTTCTTCTGCCTCTCTAATTTGGCTTTTAAAATCCTTCTTGAGCTCTTTCAAAATGCTTTTTGGGTATGAGACTAGTTCATATTCCCTTCTGAGGTTTCAGATGGGAGTAAAGTCTCAATACTGATCTCTTCAATTTGTGTTTTGGTCCTTGTCCCCATAGTAAGGTTCTATGATCTTTTCTTTTCTAATTTGCTTCCTGTTCATGCTGATTGCCTTTTCCCTGGCTTTTCAAGTGGATCTCTGCTTCTGAGGCACAGGAGATTCTGTCCCATGGTTCTTGCTTAGAACTTAAGGCTTTGTGTATTGTGGCCTCTAGTTCTTTCAGTTAGAAGCTAGAATGCTGCAGCTTATCTGGTGCTGAGTTGGCTGGTGTGCTAAAGCAGAGGCCAGGTGAAGTCTTTCTGAGTTTCCCCAGAGTTATCCTGGAGCTCATTGCATGAGGTGTCAGGGAGGGATGATCTTACCACAGGAAGTCTCCTCTCTTGAACTAGAGCACAGGAAGACTCAGAGGCTGGTGAACCCCCTTCTGAGCTGGTGCCTTCCTGATTCCCTTGGCTGGGCTTAGGCACACCTGCAGTCCTGGTGTTAGCACTTATAGGCTCCACTCCCCTGGCACTCAAGATCTCCTCCTGGTTTACTGTGGAGGGGCTGTGTGGGACAGTTCTGGTCCTGTACAAAGAAGGACCCCACTTTGTGATTTTCCTAGCCTCTCAGGCTACCCCTTCGACTGATTCCACTATTCCAGGATGTTTCCTGGGGAAATATTCTCTGGATTTTTCAAGGTCAACAAAGGGAAAGGAGAGAGCATTTACAGATCACTCCACCGTCTCGGCTCCTGAAAGTTCAAGTAGGTGACTGACAGACATTTAATCTGCCAGTTGATAGTCTCAGGAGTGGCTGCTGCTGTTACCTGGTGTTCTGTGCTTCTCTCTCACTCAGTTCCACTGGACTTCCATCCTAGGTTGATATATTTGAGAATTTTCACTGCTGTCTCTGCTTCAGACAATCTGTGGTTCCTGTTTGGCTTTGCTAGGGCAGAGTCTGCACTGGTACAGCCTGCGTACTGTGTGCTCTGCTCTTCCCCAGCCCTGTGCAACAGTTCTTTCCCATTGACCTTCCAAGCTGTCCTGGGCTGGAAATCTGCCACATTCTGTCTCCTAGTGAATTCTGCCACTCTAAAATTTGTTCATATTCTCTTTTTAGTGGTATCTGAAGGAGTTTTTCTTAGAACTTAGGTGAGTATGTGCTCTCATTCTGCCTTCTTGACTCTGCTCCTAGTTGTGACCCTTTAAATGGACTGACTGACCATTTTAAGGGAGTGATCTTTGGGACTTGACTAAGATATAAGTCTATCCAGAATCATAAGAGAAGTAGTTCCTGAAATAAGTTTAACTCAGCATTCTGAGACAGTATTTGCGCTTTTGAATGGAACAAACTCTGGAATTACTGGAGAGAATTCCTTGGTGATTTATATAGATGAATTGGAGAACTTTAATAACTAGGAAAACAAGACCACCAAAGCTGTTCTGTTTTAGAGGACAGATATAATTTATTGGATCAGAGACAGCTGATGAAAACTTGTTTCCTAACAATAAACTCAGATTGCATTATCTGCATAGAGAACCCTGAGTCTGAATCCAATAAGAAAAGGAAGGATGAATTTTAGAATTTTATAAAAGAGATGTGGAAAGACCAATGGTTCTGGAGACAGATAACTAGGGTTACCTTATTTAACTTCCTGGTCCTCAATTTCTTCATCTTTAAATGCCCTGAAAATTTCAGAGATCATGATCCTGTCTAGATTTAAATCTATTTTTCTAAAATTCTATGAATACATTAAACAATACATGTAACAAAACCAAGTGGAAGAATAGATGTGATAAACAAAGCCAACAAGTACATATTATGTATAAGGTGCACTTCAAACAATCTTAAAAACATAAGCAAAAAAGGATCATACTTAATACAACAAACATATCTGAAATTAAAAGTTAGCAATGTTTTAGATGGCAAAATGCTAGTAACTTTTTCTCACAAGAGTAAATCTAGGATGCTCCTTCTCCCTCTGTGATTTTATTTTTTTGAGAAAAAGTTTCTCAGAGTGTGCTTCTACTGTAGAAACAAAAAAAAGAATGCAAAATTAATATTAGACATCAGCAAAGACTAGAAAAAAGTATCTCTATTTCAGACAATCACAAAGAATTATCAAACATAATGGCATCGTTAGAACAACAAGATGTAAAAATAGTAAACGACAACAGCTTACTTTTTAAATATTTATTTTAACATATTTATGTTCCATCCCCTCATTACCCCCATTCAGCAACAACAACAACAAATAAATTCTCCATGCACAGCCCACCAAAAAATTTCTCTCTCTCTCTCTCTCTCTCTCTCTCTCTCTCTCTCTCTCTCTCTCTCTCTCTCTCTCTCTCTCTCTCTCTCTCTCCATGTTAAGTTCCTTGTTTCTCTGGCAAGAGGTAAGTAATATGTATCATTTTTATCCTTCTGGACTCATCATGGCTTATGATTCCATTCATCAGAATTCTGAAGTCTTTCAAAGCTGTTTTCTCTACAAAATTATTTTAACTGAATACATTGTTCTAATTCTGCTCATTTCATTCTTCATTGATTCAAAGCTATCTTCCCAATTTCCTTTGTAATTACCCATTTGATCATTTCTTATGACATAACAACATTCCATTATATTCATACACCATCATTTCTTTAGTCATTCCCAAAGAAAACAATCTCTTACTTTTCTATTTAGAGTGATTACAAAAAGAACTATTACAAATATCTTGATACATATAGAATCTTATAGATTGTTTACCTGTTTCTTTGACCTCGATGAAGTACAGACTTATTATTGGTAGAGAAGGGTCAAAAAGTATGCACAGTTTAGTAATTTTCTTGACATAGTTTCAAATAGCTGTGTGGCAATTCACAGCTCCATTAACAGTGCATTAGTGTGTCTGTTTATTTTTTGGGGGGAGGACTGTTGTTTTGTTTTGGGGATTTTTTATAGTGTCTCCAACATTTGTTCTATTCCAGTTTTGTCATCTTTGCCATTTTGATATGGATGAAGCAAAATTTCAAAGCTGCTTGATTTCTATTTATTTATTAGTGATTTAGAGCACTTTTTGTGTAATTGTTGATAGCTTGGATTTCTTCCTTTGAAATTTGCCTCTTCGTATCCTTTGACCATTTATCTCCTAGGTAATAACTCTTGGTCTTATGAATTTGAGTCATTTCCTTGTTTACCTTAGATATAAAACTTTTATCAGAGAAAATTGCTAGAGAAAGGGCTTTTCCCCCATTTACCTTTCCAATTTTAGCTAAATTAGATAGGTTTATGCAAAAAAATTTTACAGTTTTACATAATTAGAATTACCCAATTTATCTTGTACAACTTTTATTGTCACATAGTCGTGAATCCTTTCCCCATACATAAATCTGAAAGGCAATTTCTTCCTTTTATTAATTATGATAGACTGATATATCAAGCTTGGTATCTTATTTCTTACTTTAATATCTCACTGTGGCAGTTTAAGTCTAGGCCCCTACCACTTCTTACCCTATTTGATTTTATTATGATCCAGTTTGTACCTTGTTTCCACTTCACACTACCACCTGCAGCCCTTATTGTTTCCTGGTAATGATTATGCCTTATTCATCCAATCGTTCTATTATTCTGATTGATGACTCCCTTGACCAGACTCCTATTTCAAGAAGGCCTCCAGCTATGCTTTGCCTCACTCATGTCTCATCTTGTTCTCTGGATTTTTCTTCCTCATGAGTTGCCTTGACCCCATAGAAGTAACTCTCCCTCCCTTTCCACTGCTCACAATGAGGGACTATCTTGTTTGCTTCTATTTGTATCCCCAGGATGTAACATAATGCTTGGCATATAGTATATACTTAATCAATTCCCCATGCATTCATCTAATCTGCTTGTCTTTCTCTAAGGTCTTCATTGTTCTAACTTTCCCTTGCCCCATCTCCTTAAACCAGTCAGGCCGATGGAACACTCCAAGATGCCACCCAGTGTGAGTTTCTACTCATATCTGTGGTGAATAGTTAGTGGAATTCTTCAGGACTTGTGGGAAGGTTCCCCATACACTTGACCTCCCTCTGACTTTGATCTTGTGTTACAGCATCTTCTAACCTTTAAGGCCATGAAGATGGTTAGTAGTGTCATCATGGATGCAGAACTAGGCACTAGGAGTAGGAGAAATAGAGCAGGTCGGGGGAATTAGGTTAGCTGGAGAAGATGACACAGCTATAAGTTATGTATAGAACATTCATAGGCTATAAGTCAAAACAGTCAATGGCAGGAGATCTGAAGAACAATGTGAATTTGAGGTATATACTGGTCATATAAATTAGGTCTAGTACTTTCAAAATCAAGCAAGGAATTCAGAAATCACAGAGAGATCCAAGGAAGAAGAGAGTTGAACTCATTCAGGACAAATATAACCCTAAATACACAAATGTGAAAGAGTTTGTCAAGGCAAACAGTTATATATATCAGGGCAGGAGACAAAGGCATGTAGGTAGAGAAGTGGATAGAGATCACTAGACTTGGAATCAGGAAGATCTACATTGAAATCCTATGTCAGATACTGACTAGGGTGTGTGACCCTGACCATAAATCTTACACTCTCTTAGCCTCAGTTTCCTTGCCTACAACATAAGTAAAGTATACGGCAAACCTTAAAGTACTATATAGATGCTAGCTATTTATTATTGTGAATACAGCCTGAAGAATGGCATGAAGTCAGAATTGGGATTTCAGATGAATTGTTTTATATAACAAGAAAATTTTTATGTTAGGCCAAGTTCTAGCCTAGCCAAGAAGTCAAGCTGCCACATAAGATACAACAGGAACCAATTTCTAGTCTGACCATGGAGAGAGCATTAAATGCCTGACTGGAATGGTTTCATGGTGAGGAAAAAACAAACAAAAAAAAAAGGGCAGAACACTAACAGAGGGAAGAAAGGAGGAGATAGGAAAAGGAGTTGCAGGGGTCCATGAAATTTCATTCTTTATCAAGAGAACCTTTGGCAAAAATGTTTGAATTGACATAGATCTCTCTCTGTCTCTGTCTCTCTCTCCATTTTTACTTCGAACTCTGGTTATTTGTGTGTGTGTGTGTGTGCGTGTGTGTGTGTCTGTGTGTGTGTGTTTGTATGATGTCACCTTGTTAAACTGAAAACATGTTTTAGGAAGAGGTACCACTACTAAATCATCTAGTTAATACAGATTAGGGGCAAGGTGGAAAGCATATGTAATTTTCTACATTTTCACCACAAGGAGTTTCTATTACTTTATTGGGGTTTTTTTCCTTTCTCAGACCTATGCTGAGTTTCTTTAAATAGATAGGGAGATTCTATTATTCTACTGACTGAAATTGTATGGAACAATTTCAAATATTTGGGCCAACTCTGCTGCGGAAAGAAAAGTCATCATTCCATGGCTGCACTGTGATTTTTGAAGAAAATGCACTGGCACACACACACACACACATACACACACACACAGAAATTGCATCACTATGCCCCACATGCTTATTGCTGGGGGCTGTGCAAGATGTCTTGTTTGAAGAAATAGCATTTTAGAAGTGAGGAGGAATCCAGGACGGATAATTATAGCTGACATTTATATAGTAATTTGAAGTTTGCAGAATGCTTTCTACATATGAGCTTTACAACAGCTTTGTGCTATAAGTAAGAAAGGTATTATTACGTCCACGTTCCAGATAAAGAGACTGAAACCTAAAAAAGTTTAAGTAATTAATCTGTAGTCACTCAAGTAATAAATGTCAGAAGCAGTGTTTACACCCAGGTCTTTTTGATTCTAAGCAACTCATTCAATCCCATATGCCACATTACCTCCCCATGGATTTTAAGAATGCCATTTGATGGTGTTCTCAAGTACTGGCAATACTTTAATCAAGGAAACAATTTCCCTTGCCATAAGCATGTTCATTCCAAGCATATTAATACAATTTCCATTATGAAGATGGTACATCAGTGGATAGCCATAAAACATTATCCCAAAGACTCATCACAAAGGTGACCCTGATTCTCAAAGCTGTGTGACAGACATTCCCAGACTGAAAGAGCTGTGAGCAAAATTCTGTCAACAAACCAAGACTGCTTTATGATAACCAACATCGGTAAACGTCATCTGGTGCCTCTCACTCCTCATGAAAGCCTTTTGTATCAGAGAAGTACTGTTGCCACTAGACTTGACTGGTGATAAATTGTTTGGCCATGGCAACTCATGAAAAAAAGTGTTTCTTAATCCTATATGTCCTCCTTCCTTTTCTCTTATGAGGGTGGCACAGAGGCAGAAAAAAAAAGTGGGCAGAAGTTACTATGTTTTGTGATTTTTAAACTATCTATAAAGGCAGCATGAGAAACAGGTAAGATAATATAATGGATAGAGAGCCGGCCTTGACATCAAGACTTGGGTTCAAGTACCTCCTTTGATATTTACTAGCTGTGTGACCCTAGGCAAGTCATTTAACTTCTCAGGGCCCCAGGTGACTCTCTAAGACTATAAAATGAAGAAAAGGAAAGGTGCCAACCAGCACTGATAGAAGATACTCTTTGCAAGGAGTACCCTACACTAATGAAGTCTGGTTCTTATTCCTCCTATAAATTGTAGCTTAGGTAGTGATACTATAAATGTGAGATTATTCTCAAAGACCAGGAGAAACTGAATTGAATCCATCTTGACTTTATTTTTAAAAATGAAAATAGAAGAAAGAAGGAGGTTAGCTAAATAGAAAGATTATCCACAGACAATCTGGGATAATCACAATGTTAAGAGAAAATGTAGAAGCCCCTCCCCCCCTCCCCAGTATGATGTGTGGACCTCTTTCAATGCACTTATTCAAGGACATAACAGGAGTTATGCAGGCTGGGAAAGCATAATAAGTTGTCTTTAACCTCAATGGAGAGAACATCTCCATTGATGAGGTCCCAGATCCTGTTGGACATTTCAGAGCACATCAGTAGATCACATTTCACACACCTTTACTCTTGATACTTTCTGCTACTGAGTAGGTTTCTCTGATCCCTGCTCCCTGACTGATCTACCTGACCAAGGGGAAGAGGGGAAATGATGTGCTATGGATTTCAAAGCAAGATGTCTAAGTGACTTAAGAATGGAAAATTCAAACCAATAATTCAACAAGTATTTATTAAGAACCTATTAATACAAATTACCATGCTAGGCAATGGAGAAGATTTAAAAAAAAAAGATAAAATAACTATTTCTGTTTTTCTGTCACTTACAATCCAGATAGAAAAGGGGATGGAGATACAACGCATACAAAAATAACTACAGTATAACATGAAGAAGAACATGAAAAATACTTGTGAGCAATACAAATATACAACCCAAGAAGCAAAACTGGACAAAACTTCTGGTCACTAAACCCATATAGGATGCCAGGTCAGTGTGTTGAAGCATAGGCCTGGGTAACAGAGGAAATTCAGTGCCAGTCTTGGCTCTGCTACTAAGTTTGAAAGCTTTGGGGAAGTCCTTTTCCTCAGCCCCTTTAGCTGGGGAATGCCACCTATGTGAGCACAGAGAGGCAGCAGGCTACAGTAGCAGGGACATTGAGTTCGGTATCAGAAGACCTGGGCTAGAATCCTGGTTTCATTACTTACATGCTGAACTTGGGCAAAAGCCACTTCATTTTTCTGGGTCTCCATTTCCTCGTTGGTTAAATGAAGGATTTGGACTAAATGATGCTTAAGTTTTCTTCCAGGTCTCAATCCTATGTTGATGCTCTGAGAAACAGAAATGAAAGCACTTTGTATTCTTTAATACTCCAAAAAGACCTGGTAGTTACGGGGGAACATAATTAATATAGTAGTACTGTATGACAATTTTCAGAAGACTTTTTCTGATTTTCCTTAAAACTCTAATACGGGATTTAGAGACTGTTGCTGCTGCTGATAAACAGTAATGATGCACAATAATAAGATAATGACCTTTTTACGGCAGCTAGTACATTGCATAGAGTGCCAGGCTTGGAGTTAGGAAGACTCCTCTTCCTGAGTTCAAATCCAGCCTCAGACACTTACTAGCTGTGTGACCCTGGTCAAGCCACTTAACCTTGTTTGCCTCAGTTTCCTCATTTATAAAATGAGCTAGAGAAGGAAATGGCAAACCACTCTAACATCTTTACCAAGAAAACCCCAAATGAGGTCACAAAGAGGCAGACACAACTAAATAACAATGGTATTTCTACAGTGTTTTACAATTTGCAAAGCATTTAACATAAATTATCTCATTTGATCCTCATAATTCCCATTTTACAGACAAGGGTGATCTGACAACCTCCTTCTCTGTTCCACTGAAAATCTCCACAAGCTTAGGGAGGGTGTGCATGACAGGAATAAGCAGAATGGAGACTGACCTGGTAATGCTTTGAGTTCTAGGATAACCACTGGGAAGTCTTGTTCTATGCTTTCTCTCTTACATATGCCTGCTCCTACACAGATTACAACTAACCTGGAGTCACTTTGCTTAAGAGAGTCAAATATCTCAAACCTGAATTTAAAAAAAAAATAGCAGCTGAGGAATAACTATGAGACTAGTTGCCTTTTTCCCAATTTAAATAACATCATTTCTACCTCTATCATAACACTACATCATAACCCTCATGGTGCCATCAAGCAATTATTATCTAACCCAGAATTATGGAACTTCAAAACCAAATGACAAATTAATTCCATGATTTATAAAAGTGAAAATAAAAATCACAGAGCTTTGATATTTTTAAAAGATTAAATAGTTCAGTCGACCTCAGTTCTACAAATTGTGGAATTATAGATCAGGTTGTTAGATACCATTTAGTCTAAAGATTTCATTTTACAAGGGAGGATTCAAAGACTCAGAATGGATAAGCAATTTGCCCACTGGAATGGCAGAATCCGGACCGAATCCTCATTTCTTTACTCCTGCTTGCTGCGTTCTATTTGGATTTGCTGCTGCTGTTCAGTCATGTCAGTTGCATCTGAATCTTTGTGACCCCATTTGGGGTTTTCTTGGCAAAGATACTAGACTGGCGTGTTATTTCCTTCTCTAGCTCATTTTGCAAAGAAGGAACGGAAGCAAACAGTGACTTGCCCAGGGTCACATAGTTAGTAAATCAGTCAGATCTGAGATCAATAAACTATTCCACTTATTGTTTACTATTTGTAGAGTTACTGTTTGTATTTTCTGGGGGCAGCTCTATGGCTCTGTAGATAGAGTGCTAAGCCTCATGCCAGTAAGACCTGAGTTCAGATCCGAATTCAGACATATACTAGCTATATGACCCTGGGCAAATCACGTAACTGTCTTAATCCATTGGAGAAGGAAATGGCAACCACTCCAGTATCTTTGCCACAAAACCCCCACGGACAGTATAAAGCGTCAAATATGAGTGAGTGGCTTAACCACAACAGCAAATTCGTATAATTCTCAAGGCAACAGTCTTAAGCTAACGTTATTAACAAACCAGATATCTGGACTCAGGTAGATTACCATAGTTCTATATGACTCATAAGGGTTAGCTGAATGCTTCCAACAAAGTAAATGAGTTCTCTGATGTCCTTGGTGTAAGCATCTTCTGTTGCTAGAGTAGGCTCTCTGCTCAGAGGAATCCTTGGCCACTGTTACCTTCAAGGTCATCTCCTTTATTAAAGGTTCAACTAGAGTAGCAGGTAGTACTACTGAATTGCATTTGACCTTTTATTTTCTTTTCTCATTTTCCTACTTTTCCAAATAATGGCACACAGGGGGAGAAGGTAGATGTTTAAAGTCTTAGCAGAAGAGTGAAATCTGAGTGTTACTCTCCATCATGTCTCTAGAGTCAGAGGAGATTATGGATTTATCTAGTTCAATTCTGTCATTTTACAGCTGAGGAAACAGAAACCCACTCAGGTGAAAATGACTTACCTAAGGTCATTCAGCAAGTGACAGACAAGGGATTCGAACTCAGATCTGACAACATCAAATTGACTCCTCCAAGTTTAGCCCTCTTCACACTCTATTGCATATAGGCGCCGTGAGGTAGAGATTAGATCACATGATTAAAATTCAGAAGACTAGGGTTTAAATCCTCCTTCAAATATTTACAAATATGACCCAGGGCAAAAGTTAGAATATCATCAGTACCTATCTAATAGAGTTGTCATTAAGACTAAATGAAATATTATATGAGACTGAAAATCTTCAAAGCTTAAAACTTCACTAAGGCTTTTGGGACACTATACAAAAACACATTTTACAAACCTTAATGTGAATTATTATACTTCCATGGGGTGCTTAGAAGGTTTTTTTTTTTTCTTTCTCTGTACTTCTGACTAACTGCTGTAGCTTCCTGGGAATATGTTAGAAATGTTCCTGGAGCCTCACTCCCAGCACAGTGGGTACGAATTGGCTCAGCTTTTATCACATATGGCACCCACATAGTAGTTCCCACTGAACACAGTTGTAACTCAAGGGAACCTCTTCACAGAGACAAGTCTGGCTTTGGAAAGAATGGCTCTTCAACTTCACAGATCTAGGAAGCATAAGGCATTTGTCTGGGAAGGGGGCTGCACTCTCCCCCGAGGTCTGGTTATCTCTCCTCTGGGATGGACACTATCTTTGTCATGCTTGCACATTTGAATTCTTGGATATTGGATGCCAGCCCTTCTTGACCAGCAAAGAGTGTTTTCAGAATAGATTCCACAGGTCAGGGTGAGTTTTTTTTTTTTTTTAATTAAAGCAAAGTGAAAGGAGAGGTGGGGTGGTAAGAACACATTATGCTGGGGTAACATAGGGGGATGTCTCATTAGTTGACTGCTTCTGATGGTTGCCATAGGAATAGGAAGACTTGGGTTTTAACTGATGGTTCCTCTGATGCTACATGTGTTAAAAAATATTCCAGTAAATTCCTGGTATTTACAGTGACAGAATATTTTTAAAGACTGTGCATTGTTTTGCCCGTGATGTTTAATATAATTTTCTCTCTCCTCTGACACACAGAGGAGGTTATGTTAACCAAGAAAATGTCATCTTCAGCTCCCTGCCAAGACTACAGCATCTGTAAAGGCAGAAACCTACTTCAGAATGTATTCCCACTGCCGTCCTTGGCTTCAGGTATAGAAATAACCCTCTAGGGTTCTCCAGAGTTTTGGGGAAAAAAACAGCAAAGACTGTAATGAATGATAAATCA
Source organism: Bettongia penicillata ogilbyi (assembly GCA_023548195.1). Taxonomy (NCBI): domain Eukaryota; kingdom Metazoa; phylum Chordata; class Mammalia; order Diprotodontia; family Potoroidae; genus Bettongia; species Bettongia penicillata. The sequence continues at coordinate 3,977,329 of JAJHZJ010000589.1, forward strand.
TTCTAGGCAATCATCATTAAATTACCCAGCAGAATAAATAAAACAGGTCATTAAAACTGTTTTCAAAGAACAATTGATTTTTCTAAAGGTAGATCATTAAAACATGTCTCCTTCTCTCTCTCTCTCTCTCTCTCCTCTCTCTCTCTCTCCTCTCTCCTCTCTCTCTCTCTCTCTCTCTCTCTCTCTCTCTCTCCCTCTCTCTCTCTCTCTCTCTCTCTCTCCTTCTGTTTTTGTCTCTCTCACTCCCTCCATCGCCCTCTCCCTGTCCCTGTCCCTCTTCCTCTCTCTCCCTCTCTATCAGTCTCTCTCTGTTTCTGTCTCTCCCTCTCTGTCTCTCTCTGTCTCTGTCTGTCTCTCCCTCTCTCCCTCCCTCCCTCCCTCTCATTCTCTGTTCTCCCTTTCCTCTTCTCTCCCTCTCCCACTATATAATCAGCCCTATGGTCCTTTCATCAGCCACTTTGTTCTTTCTTCACCATTCCAAAGCTCTATTAGGAGAACATCATTTCTCTTGTTGCACACTTTGCATGGACCTAAACAGTAAACAGTAAACATTTTTATTGTCTCTCTGCCAGGAATTTTCATCTACATTATGCAAGTGGTAGAGAAGTTAAACATATCAGATATCATCTAACACAGAAGAATTTAATCCTCTGGACATTTTGGTGAGTGTAAATTTGCCTGCCTTACTCTGTGAGAGAATTACATTGAGGGGTTTGTAGCAACAGGTGTCACAATGAAAGGGAGTGTCTAGGAAGGGGTATTTTATCTTGTATAAAGATGGTAGCTCTCAAAGATGAAAGGGGAAGCCAAACTTATAACTATAATAAACCTTGAATTACCTGCCTGACAGAGTTATTTTGAGGTAAGCACTTTGTAAGCCTCAAAGTGCTCATAAATTTGAGTTACCATCAGTCACGATCACCACCATGTCCCAAGTTCAGCTCAAATGTTCAATCAGGTGTTGCAAATCCTTTGGGGGAAAATGATTGCAGGAAAAAAAGCACCAAATCAATTGTTAGTTTATAGTAATAGAATACCAACTTTTTTTTCTTTTGGGATGCTCCTGTGAGGATTCAGGAAGCACTTGGGATACTCACTATCTTCTCTTTCTCATTGTCAGAAACCATAACATTAACACAAGTAAAAAGCAGTGAGCCAGCTGAGATGGGAGAAATGACCAACTGGGTGGTGTCAAATTCTAACTGTTTAACTCTGCCTATCAAACCATTCTGCTGATACCAAACCATTCTGCTGAAGATTTTCTACCAGCCCTGCCTCACAGTGTCTTTCTCTCTTAGCTGAGACTCTCATTTACAAACCAACCTAGCTAACTGGGGAGCAAATTAACCAAATCCCATCCAGAAACACTTGAGCATGAATCCTTATGGTTGAGTGGGAGACAAAGTAGAGCTCAGACTTGAATTTTAAATTCTTGGCTCTTCTAGAGACCTGGATCCCTGGGCTAGTTTTCTTCTCATTTGCCTTATGTATATAAATGAGATTTTATCTATAAACTTAGAATATCTGCCTGAAGTATTTCTTTTGAGCACTTTGAGTATCTAAATTAGAAGTCACTTGAAATGCATGCTAATAAGGGTTGCAAGAAAACCTCTCTTTGTCCAAATAATCAATAGTTTCAAGTTCCCTGCCGCCCAGAGTTTTAGGCAGATAATTCTATGACTCTCCTTTAACCTTCAGGCAACTGTTGAGTCATGACAGTCATATCTATATTCTGGTCTTTATCAAATATGTACATATGCATATTTTATAAACATATATACAAAGCACACATGCATACATCACTGTGACATATGCATGCATCTATGCATTGGGTCTCTATCAATGCAGATAAGAAGAATCTCATCCGCAAATTGGGCAACTCTTTTACAACTTGTAGTCATGGAAAACAAGCAAATAAAAATAAAATAAAGCACAATTAATTCATTAATTGCAGTGATGTTTAGCTAGAACTTTTAAAAAACTAAACATTTTTATTTTCAAATATTCCATGAAAATTCTGATAAGATGTTTTAATTTGTTCCAGCTATTTCTCTGATTTATGTATCTTGATTTGAAAGGTTCATTGAGTTACTCATGGTCATACAACAATTACTTTATTAGAGATAAGACATGAACCCAGATAAGTCTTCTGTCAGTTATGTCACTCCACGTTATCTCTGATTATAGCATATTGTATAGTCTGGTATGGTACAGTATAGTACAATATGATTTGATATATGTTGTGATATGATATGACACAATATGATGTAGTGTTGATATGTTGTGATATGATATAATTGATCTTATATGTTGTGACTATGTGAAATAATACAATATAAGATGATAGGATGTGATTTATATAATACAATATGATATAGAGTAATAAAATATAATAAAATTATCATGGCATGATATGATATACTGTGTTATGGTATGATAAAATATGGTATGATAGTATATGGCATAGTATTAGAAAGTATATAACAGCGTAGTATAATAGTACAGCATAGTATAATATAATGTAATATGCATGCTGTGATATCATATGACATGATATAACATGATATTATAATAGTATATGAATATTTCTTTTGTGTGTATGTGTTTGAAAGGAATCGTGAGCAAGTCACTATACTTCAGAACTTTAGGCAAATCTCTAAGACTTAAGCTTTAGCATTCTCATTAAGGAATATTCACCTATGAGATCATACCCTTGATACATTGACTTATAGGCATCTATAAAAGTAATCTGCATCTACCAATGCTTTCTTCTAGTTTTTATTATGAACAAAAACAACCATCAAAATATTGTGTTCATGTTGTTGTAATGGACATGTCTAAAAATGTTTGCTTCAATATCCACCCTCCACTAAGAAGCATGTTTCATTATCTGTCTTCTAGAGTAGTAATTGACCATTGCATTCAATCAATCAATAGATATTTATTAAGCTCTAACTGTGCTAGAACCAGGGTTAAAGATGGAAAGAATACTGTAATCTCAGTTCTAACAGGGGAAGAAAATAATGAAGTATTTACAGTATTTACAAGTCTTTATAATGCTCTGGTCAAATAGCAGTTCTCCCAAGTGAGACTGGTGACCTGCACAGTCCTCCCTCACTCAAAACAGTCAATTGCAAGTCATGTCATCATTTCTTTGATGACATGGTCTTCTTCGGCAATGAAGGATGATCACAAACAGTTCTCCCATTTCCATTCATATTTTGGTCAATTATTCATAAACTTAGAGGCAGTAACTTTATTTCCCCTCCTTTATTACAACAAAAAAATCTTTGCTGTAAGTATTTTTCAGAATTTTGGTCCTTTTCTTCTTTTTTTGATATTTTAGGATATATGCCCAAGAATGGTATCCCTGGTTCTAGGATATACAAGTTAAATGACTTTTAGAGTATAGGCGCATCTTGCTTCCCAGAAGAGCTGGACAAATCCACAGCTCTACCAAAAGTGCATGTCCTCACATGTCTCTTCCCATGAGTGTCAATTTCTTTTTTTGTCCTCTTTTCTAATTTGACCTAACAATATTTTCAGTGTTCAGGCAGAAGCAGAGTGCCAACTTTAAAATATGATCTCAGAGATGTTATGTAACCTCTGAAGATAATATATCCCAAAGCGTTTAACTTCCTTCAAAAAGAAAAAATAAACCACTGAATAGCAATAAAAATATTTATTATGCAAAGATATGCAAAATAATAATGCATATATGCATAGAAAAAGAAATGTTAATAAATGCTTCTTGATGTACATCGAAATTTAGTATGATTAAAATCTAGATAGAATGAAAGAGTTACCAATTTGACTCATGTTATTTCCTCCATCTGGCAGCTAACAAAATACTTGTCCTTTTCAGTTCTATTTCCCCTATTCTTGGAAAGCAAACCCCTATAAGCTCCACTCTATAGCTTCTATATAATATCTAGCAAATTGGACACTTGGTGATAGCCTCTTTCTCTTTCTAATATCTAATCTATTCCACTGATTTTTTTTCAGGCTCTTTTGAAGAAACAGGAAAATGGGATTGAATTTCTGATTAATTTATCAGTTTCCCTTGGGTGAGTAGAAGATAAATTACATGTATACACATTTATGGAAGCTCTGGGCAATTCAAACCTTCTTTCCTGAGGATACAAAGTCAAATATTATTACTCTATCCCTTGAAGTCTAGTTAAAGAAGATGTTAATGGCAAACTATTTCTTCCTCCATTAAACACATATTTCCCTTTGCTTCCTGCTGAGAGATTTGAGAACTATTTGGTTGGGAACATTTCCTTACTCTCTCCATTCAAACACTATTGGCCAAGCCAATGAGATTGAGATGGAATTCTTCATGTGTTGGTAAATATGATCAGATTCCTGATATTAAGCCACAAAATATACAACATAGAATGGACTTGTCATTTGTATTTATAAATAAACACATCAAGGGGCAAAGGAGTATTTTTACCAATGGTCAGTAAAAGTCATCATGGTTTTATTATGACTTCACTCAAAGCCATTTTGCAAATCATTCTCAATATTGAAAATGTAACTCAGACCCCTTGCCCATCGATGGAAAAATCAAGGGAATGAGGAATGGATTTGGATTTACAAAGTCATAGAATTTTGTAGTTAGAAGGGACCTAAGCAATGACTTACCAGTACTCCCCACTACACCATTCCAACAAGTAGTCATACAACCTTTGCTTAAAGAAAAATTAATTACAGTGAAATTACTCTGACATTACCAAGATACTCTGTGAGCTCGGCTACAGGGGCACTTCCTCCAATGATGCTGGTTGCTATTCATCCATGTCTGTATTATCCATGTCTTTTCATAAGTATGGCACAGGGACACTAAACTATTCAGTGTCCTGAGGCTTTTGACCATCTCTTGACATTTAGAGGATGCCAATGGGGCATATACACTCTACACATCTTTCTCCCCTCTAGACCAGCCTATCTTGTGGTTCACTCATCTCCTTTGATATCCTTTATATAATTTATTTTTAAAAAATTTATTTATTTAACTTTTAACATTGATTTTTACAAAATTTTGGGTTCTCTCCCCTCTCCCCACCCCAATACACCCAGCATTCTAATTTTCCCTATCACCAATCTGCCCTCTCTTCTATCATCCCTCCCTTCCCTTGTCCCCATCTTCTCTTTTGTCCTGTAGGGCCAGATGACTTTCTATTCGCCATTACCTGTATTTCTTATTTCCTAGTAGCAAGGACAGTACTCCACAGTTGTTCCTACAACTTTGACCTCCAACTTCTCCCCATCCCTCCCTCCCCTACCCATTCCCTTTGGGAAGACAAGTAATTCAATATAGGCCCTATCTGTGTAGTTTTGCAAATGACTTCCATAAGAGTCGTGTTGTGTAAAACTAACTATATTTCCCTCCATCCTATCCACCCCCCATTGCTTCTATTCTTTCTTTTGATCCTATCCCTCCCCAAGAGTGTTGACTTCAAATTGCTCCCTCCTCCCATTGCCCTCCCTTCTGTCATCCCCCCAACCCTGCTTATCCCCTTCTCTCCCACTTTTCTGTATTGTAAGAGGTTTTCATAGCAAAATGAGTGTGCATTTTATTCCTTCCTTTAGCTGAATGTGATGAGAGTAAACTTCATGTTTTTCTCTCACCTCCCCTCTTTTCCCCTCCATTGAAAAAGCTTTCTTGCCTCTTTCATGAGAGATAATTTGCCCCGTTCCATTTCTCCCTTTCTCCTCCCAATATATTTCTCTCTCACCGCTTAATTTCATTTTTTTAAGATATGATCCCATCGTATTCAATTCACTCTGTGCTGTGTGTGTGTGTGTGTGTGTGTGTGTGTAAAATAATTGCCTACTTTCGCTGTCCTACAGCTGGCTCAGACCCACCATCTGCCACCTTTTAAATTTTTGTTTAAATTTACTATATTGTGTCAAGAATAAAGTAAAAATGCCTGATTTAAAAAAAATAAATTATTAAGTGCCTCTTGGTTAAACCTAAATTGAATCTAGACTGAAGGTAAAGCAGAAAGTCTCAGAAATTATTAGTGTCAGACCTCAGAAATGACAACTACCCTTTGCCCTACAACATAAATCCTTCCTTACTGAGGACTTCTGTGAATAGATTTCTCCTATAGTTGATAGAGTGCTGGTCTGGGAATTGGGAAGACCTGACAATAGGTATATAAAGCAAGATTTGAACTCAGGTCTTCCTGATTCTCAGACCAGCACTCTATCAGCTAGATGTAATCCAGGTCTCTTCTTTCTGTTTAATTGAGGTTTCAGCTCACAGTAGTACTGTAACAAGTATTACAGAAATATATGTAATATATTTGTAAAATATATGTAATATATATGTGCAAAATATATGTAATGATACATTCATTAGCTCAATAGGCTGCCTTCTCCAAATATATGCAGAAAACAATTACCCAGGATACAAAATTAGGAAATCTGATTTTTAATTGGAAGAAAGATTAGGGACTTTCCAAGTTGGAAGGGGCATAGTCAACAGGTGAAATTCCCTGAAATCAGAAAAAGAGGTGTGCCACTCCCCATCAGTGACTGTATTCACTGAAAGAGAGATGCAAAATAATAACTGATTGACTAGTATGGAGCCAGTTTTCAGATGAGCCTTATGAATTGCTTGAGATATACAATTGTGAGAAAACTCTTGCATCAATGTTTGGATCTGAGTTTCTGGTTACCATCACATAGGTCCTTAGTTAAGTGTCTCTAAGCAGCAGGGAGAGGTGATCCAGGCTCCCAGCAACACAGGGATATTTTCAAACAATGCAATAAGGTTTTCTCACAGTTCCAACAATTGAATAAAGTTTTCTCACTAGACAGAAATTGGACTAGACCCATAATTAAATAGAAAAGGAACTGAGCTAGATCTAGAATTGAATCACAAGATGGAGTCAGGGTGGTTCACTCAATTCCCACAAGATAAATATGTCTCTCCCCACCCCACCCCCACACACACACACAAAGGAAAAAATGCACAGTACACACTTTTAAGTTTTATCAGAATTATTAACATTTTATCTATCACTTTCTTCAGTAATTCAATCAATAAAAATTTATTAAGGGTCTCCCGTGAGCCAGGCATTCTGCTAAACCCAGGGAATAAAAACAAGAGGCAAAAAAGAGTTTCTCCCTGCAGGGAGCTTGCAATCAAATGGAGGAGACAAGCAAACAAATATGTATAAACAAGCTATATACAAGGTAAAGAAATAAATAAAAGAGGAAAGACACTAGAATTAAGAAGTTAGGAAAGGAGTCTTGTAGAAGATGAGATTTTAGTTGGGACTTAAAGGAAGTCAGGGAAGTTAATAGAGAGAGATGAAGAAGAAGAGCTTTCTAGACATGAGGGACAACTAGAGATAATGCTTGGAAGTGAGAGATGAAGTGTCTGATTCACAGTACAGTAAGGAGACCATTGATACTAGATTGAGGAATATGTGGTAGGGAGGGAAATATAAGGAGATTAGAAGATTAGAAAAAATTTTGAATTCTAAACAGGCTTTTGTATTTGTGCCTGAAGGCAGTAGGTAGGTTTTGGAGTATATTGAGTTGAGAGATGCCTCTGGAGTATATTGAGTTGAGAGAGGTCCTATTATGGACCTCTGCTTTAAGAAAATGACTTCAATAGGTGACTTGAATAGATTGGAGTGGAGCAAGACTTGAGGCAGGTAGACCACCAGCAGGTTGTTGCATTAGTTCAAATGCAAGGTCTTGAGGGCCTGCATCTGAGTGGTGGCAATACTAGAAGACAAAGGGGAATGTATTCGAGGGAAGTTGTAAAGATAAAATTGACAAGCCTTGGCAATCACTTGGAAATGGGGGGGTGAAAGATAGTGAGGAATCAAGGATGGTACTTGGGTTTCAAGCATGAGGGACTGGGAAGGTGCCCTCTACAATAATAGGGAAGGTGTAGGGGGTGGGGAAGGTATAAAGGGAAAGATAATGAGTTCCATTTCAGACATGTAGAGTTCAATATACCTACTATATATTCAGTACAAGATGTCTGAAAGACAGTTGAAGATGTGAGACTGGAGGTCAGCAGAGATATTAGGACAGGACAGGTAGATCTGAGAATCATTAGCATAGAGATACATAGTCATTTCCATGACAGCTGATGAGATCATCAAATGAAGTAGTATAGAGGAAGAAAAGAAGAGAATCCAAGACAGATATGTGGGATATTTTTGTGGTTAGAGGGAGAGATCTGGATGAGAATCCAGCAAAGGAAACTGAGAAACAGCAGTCTAATAAATAGGAGGAACAGGAGGAAGAAAGAAGAGACTATTAAGGAGAAGAGAGTGATCAACAGTGTCTGAGACTATTAAGGAGAAGAGAGTGATCAACAGTGTCTGAGACTATAGATAAGTCAAGAAGAGTTAGGATAAAGAAAAGGCCATTGGATTTGTCTACTAAAAGATCACTAGTAACTTTGGAGAGCACAGTTTCAGTGGAATGATAAGGCTGAAAAGACGATTGTAAAGGCATAAATAAGCACTGTGAGAAGAAAACACATGGAGGCACCTATTGAATACAAAGTTTTCAAGTTTATCTACAAAGGTCAGAGAAGACATAGGAGGGCAGTTACCAGAGATGGAAGAATCAAGTGAAGATTATCTAAGGATGAGGGAGGTATGAGACATGGACATGTTGGTAGGCTATAGGGAAAGATCTAGGGGATAGGGAGAGATTAAAGATAACCAAGAGAGTGGAGAAGACAGAGGGGGCAGTCTGCTGTAAGAAACAAGATAGAATGAGATTGTTTGTTAAGGTAAAGGGGTTAACTTTAGTAAGGAGCAACCTCTTCACCAGTAAGCTGGTGAAGGAGAATATGGTGGAAGAAGACATGTAAGTGATATAAGATGAGGAAAAAGGACCAAAAGAGTCACATGATGAATGGCCTCATTTTTTTCTGTAAGAGGTGAGGCAAGGTTCTCTGCAAAGAGGAGGGAGGGAGGGGAGGAGGGGAGACGTTGGAGGAGGGAATATTGTTGTTGTCATTTGTCCTTTATTCTCAAAGAGGACCATGATCTTCAGGAAGGTGATGTCTTGATTTGCAAGTGAATTGGATTTAAGTGAGGCAGGGCTGTGCAAAGTCACCAGCCTCACTCTCTCCTCCAGAGTCATCTCAGTCCAGTGAAAGATATAGGTTAGGATCAGTGACAATGGCCCAGGATGAAGTGGGAGACCAAGGCCTTTTTATGCTGAAGTCTTTCCTTAGAGGCAACACCCATTCAGTAGTTAAGGCTAGGTAAGAACTGAGGTAAAAGATGGTCTACTTGACCTTCATAAAAGAATCAAGGATTCTTTTCAGGAGGGATCAAAAGGTTTGGAAAAACTGTGGAGAGTGAGACATTGAGTTGATAGTAAGATTGTCTCAAAGTAGTGAGGGCCTAGTTAATAAGAATGGTTGTGTGATTTTCTGTATCTTCATTCACCAGATATGTAGGAGTGAAAGCAATGGATGGTTGCAAAGATCCAAGGCTGTAGCCTAGAAGGGAGCAATCAGCAATTATAAGGGTGCTAGGGATTCAAGAGAAGAGGACAGTGTAGAAATAAACTGGTTCACCAAGGGGTCAAGCCAGGCCAAAAGGAGAGAATGGCTGGTGTAGGGTGATGGACTTTGAGAGAACTGATCCAAGGATTTTAGGTCACAGTATATATAAAGGGTAGAGTTTGTAAAGAGAAGTCAGAGAAGGAGCTGGAAACCCAATCAATTATGGTCCAACAAGATAATTTCAGAATTTGTGAACATGAAGGTGGTGTATTTGTCCATGATAGCAAAATCAAAGGTATATTCATCATTGTGCGTGACTGAGGTGGGGTGGAATAGGCTATAGGAAGTATGTAGGTTGAGAAAATGAGGATTTTGGGTGCTTTAGGAAGAGTCAATATGCATTTTGGAGTCTCTAATTATAAGGGTAGAAGTTGGGGAGGAGAGAAAAATTGTGCGGCAGGCACCAAACTCCTTGAGGAAAGAAGAGGAGTGACCTGGAGGTCTATAGACAACAGCAACCAGGATTTTACTTGAGTGGTAGTCATGAACTTCAAAGGAAGAGAGGTTGCTGAGTGATGAAGATAGAAGAGAACCTAGAAGTGGAAATTGGGAGCAAGGAGTGTTCCAACTTTCCCACTTAGATCAATAAGCCTAAGGACATGAGTGAAGGTGCAGTCAATACTGGAAAGAGTGGTCAAGGAGATTTATTAGACTGCTATTTCTCAGTTTTCTTTGCTGGATCCTTACCTAGATCATTCCCCCTAACCATAGAATGTCCCCCAAGGTTCTGTCTTGAGTTCTCTTCTCTTCTTCCTCTATACTATTACATTTGATGATCTCTGGGAGATCATCTGGGGGAATCTTCATTTCAGTAATAGAAGATCGAAGAAGTAAGAGAATAACAAGATAGAATGAAGAGATATTTGTGGCCTATAGAGTAGGCATGACAGAAGTCATAGTGGAAGGGGTGGGTGTTATTTGGTTGGACCTTTGAGGGGGTTGGGGAATGGGACTTGGAGGGTGACATACAGGTGTTCACTGTCACTGGGAAGTGTATGGGATGATCAGGTGTGACAATGTTCATCATTTAGCGGAAAGTGCTCCCCAAAGAAGGGTGGGCACAAATAGAGCAGTAGACAGAAGGCAGCTGGTAAGAGGAAAAGTCCTTTTTCATTATTCCTTTTCCCTCTGAAGGCAGGAGATTAGGCCAGAAACTGCACAGCAAGAAATGGAAGTCCAAATTCCCATTAACTCCTCTTTTTCCCTCACAGGGCAGGTCTGAGGTCAGAAAGAAGGTTGCTCCTCTTTGCACCAGACATTCTGCAATCCCAGGTGGGAGATCAGGAGAGCAGCAGGAGACAGAAACTGCCTTGTGCTGGCTTGGATGGAAGTTGTTCCAGTGTATGCTAACAGCCTTTCCTGTTCAAGTGCAGCAGGGTTCAAGCGCAGCAGGACAAGGAAGGCTACAGATCGAAGGAAGTCTTCACTCTTCTCACCTGTAGCTGTAGATCATATGGGAAGTAGAAGACTTTGTTCAGGGTCAAGTCACATTGGGGCAGGGGGACGTGGCCCATCGTCCTTGAGGCCTTCCTTTGGAGACATACATAGCCAAAGTTGGAAGGTACACGGTCAGATAAAGGTCTGGCTCCTCTCACCTGAGGCTATAGATTAGGGCAAGACAATCAACCAAACAATAAAACTGATTTGCTCCATTTGCCAATTTCTTTTCTTAAATTTCTTTATTATTTTTAGTTTACAACATTCAGTTCCACAAGCTGAGTTCCAAATTTTCTCTCCCTCCCTTCCTCCCCCCTCCTCCTTCCTCTCTAAGACAGCATGCAATCCAATGTAGGCTCTCGCTCTCTCTCTCTCTCCACATATATACATACATATATATATATATATATATATATATATATATGTATGTATGTATGTATATGTATAGACAGATATAATATATATAGACAGATATAGATATATATATATACACACACATACATACACATACATTCACATTAAACTTATTTTCACATTAGTCATTTTGCAAAAAAAGAATTACAACCAATGGAATGGACAATAAAAACATTTGCCAATTTCTGAGGTGTAAATGCTCACACTGAAAATTAAAACAATCAGCTTTCATGGGTCAGTTCATGTTGGCTCCAGCATACCCCTGTCTCTCTCTCTCTCTGTCTCTCTCTCTCTCTCTCTCTCTCTCTCTCTCTATATATATATATATATATATATATATATATATAATATATGTATATATATGTGTGTGTGTGTACATATATATAAATATTTATTTCTTCACTATACTTGTCAATATCTACATCTATAGATCTATATCGATCTTTTGAGTACAGACACTCACAGAATAAAGCCAGGTTATTTTTTTTTAATGCTTGATGATATCTTGGAAAAGTTTACAGCTAAACTAACTTCTATATAAGCACAATTCTAATGCTTTAGAATAATTATGTAGTATATACATTTAATATGACATTGTATTTTTGTATTTTCTATGTTTCCAGTCCTATTACTAGACAATGAAATTCAAAATAAACCTGTGTCCCTTATCTTTGGTTATAATAAAGGCATTTTACATCCATGAGCTCAACTAAACAGATTGTTACATTGACCCATTATTGAGTTCATTCTTACAGCTAGTTTGGTATTTCCTAACACTGATACTCACTTGTAATCCAAATGACAAAAAAACAAGCTAACAAGCATCATGTATTAATGTGAATACAAGTGAATGTGCTATTGGAGAAAGGAAGGACAAATAGAGAAAAGAAAAATAGAGCCTTTCTCCCAGGGAGATTGAAGTATGTATGATGTATTCCAATGTAATTCAGTATAATTCAAATTACATGTAAAATGCTATTTGCAATTATTTAAAAGAACATAATAGTCAAGCATGGTGACACATAACCTGTGATCCCAGCTTCTGGGAAAGACTGAGGCAGGTGGATCTTTTGGGCTCAGGAGTAATGAGCTGAAGGAAAGTAAGCTAATAGGGTGGTCCACATTGTTTGGCATTGATATGGTAAGCCCCAGGGTCCAAGGATTGCCTAAGTCAGAAAGAAAGCAAGTAACACTTCTCATGCAATTTAGTGTACCAGATTCATGAGTAGTTCCTGCACCTTCAGCTTGAATAGGAAAGGGAGACAAAGTCTGGATAGATGGGAAGAAAGGAAGGAAGGAAGGAAGGAAGGAAGGAAGGAAGGAAGGAAGGAAGGAAGGAAGGAAGGAAGGAAGGAAGGAAGGAAGGGAGGGAGGGAGGAAGGGAGGAAGGAAGGAAGGAAGGAAGGAAGGGAGGGAGGGAAGGAGGGAGGAAAAGAAAAAAGGAAAACATAAACATTGCACATCTTTTACTTGTAAGAAAAGTGTTTATATCACAAGTTTAGATTTTTGTATGAGAGCTTTCTAAATCAAAGTGCATCTTTATGGTTGCCTACTTTTATTATAATGTGTTTTCCTTTAATTTGGATCAAATATACTTTATCTGTACACATAACCAGCTCTCCTCTTCTCCTTTTCTCCTCCCCCACCACATACACTGCATCTGGGAAAAAGCTCTATTTTTCTACTGTCCATTTGTCCTCCTTTCTCCAATAGTACATTCACTTACATTCACATTAATATTTTGCATTTATCAGCTTGCCAGCAGCTTCCACCCCCCACACCCCACCAGTTTCTCTCTTTTTCCCCTCTCTCCTATGAGTCACTACAATCTTAGATTCACAATGGAGGGTTCAGAACCTGTCGCCCACACCTTACTGTAAGCTAAAGAAACCAGCAGACAGCTCTCTCCTCTTATAAATGTCAAGTGCTCAGTATGTCTCAATTTTTGGCTGAAAAGAAAGACAAGCCTGGAAGATAGAGTCCTTGGACCCTAAGCAACACTCTTAAGTACTCTGAGTCCATATCTGTTCTGTGCCACAAGGGGGCTTGTGATTGGCTGTTTTACTCTTATCTCAACAGTCACCAGCCTGGTACATAATTCATTCTGATTGACTAGGGGTGCCACAAGCTTGCCCAGCCAGGGATTTGCCTCAAGGAGGGGCAGGAAGCCTCAGGTCACTGGTACACTTGCCATTGCTTAAGATAGTCATGACATTCTTCTTGGAGAGATTTCTAAAATGAAGCTTTTTCTCAAAAAATCAAGCTACAAATACTTTCCCTTAAACCAGATTCAGTAGGCAAAGAAAAGGTAAATCAGTTCGTTAAAAATCTCCAGCTGGTCTGGTCTTGAGCATATGGCATAGGATGGGCTTCAACAACTTAAGGAAAAGAAGGCAGAGTTGTACAGTGGAGAAAGCACTGGATCTGCTGTCAAATGACATAGTTTTGAGTTCTGCCCTTGTGGGTGATTACATAGAGTGACAGGTTTTTCCCCAGGCTTAGCTAGCTTTCTGGCACCTCCTTAAAGTTACTTAAGTCTTTTCAGCTATGGTCAGAGGGATGGCTAAGTGGTCATTAGGAAATGATTGGCAGTAAAATTCTGACCATGTAACGGAAAGAGACTGGCACATCAGGGAAGAGGGGCATGTGCTTTGTGCCTCACCTTTGAAAATAACTAGCAATTATAATTACTCACCTTGTTTAGCAGCTCAGAAAGAAAGTGGCTTTGCACAGAGCCATACCGACATCCGTCGTGATTAGAAAGTGCTCCACACCTTGGAGAAGAGTGGAGACATAATAATTTTAAATGCAAATTAAATTGAGGGGGTAGCAGAGAGAATATATAAAAGACAGTAAAACAAAACCTTTCCATTTTCCCAAATTAGCAGTCTAATGTGTTCAAAAAAGCAGTTCAGCTTAGATCTCTACTTAAAGGTTGCATTTCATCATAATATAAAATAGGCAAATCCATCATTTTTCTTTTCTCAGTGCTCTTGGATCGCATTTGAAGGGAAAATTAGAAACTGTTCATTTTGGCTGGCAGGCTCCGGTGTGGTACACAGCTAGCTCTATTCCATGCATTGCAGCATGATAGAAGGGGGTCCATAACTGCTGGTGAGTACCTTCTAACTTTAAGACTCTTTTGCTATCTCTTTTCCTGTGTCTTTTCTTTTCAGGGAGGGGGAAAATCATTTAAGAGATGTGTGTTGCGTTTTCTCTTTCAAATGACTAGGAACCATCCAGTAGCTTTTTAAAGCTCTTGTGCAGTGACTGATCTGCAGAGGGGAAGAAAATCCTATGGCTGTATGAGATGCTGATGGCTAATCTGTGTATTAATGATAGAAGGAAAGTGTTTAATGTACTTGTGTTAAAATAGCCTATCGAAAGATAAGAACAGGTGGTCAGTGAACCATTTCTTGATGCGATTTCCATTATGTTTGCTGTGAAATCATTCCACATTCTTTGGGTTGTAATTGCAAGTCATAGAATGGGCTTAAAGCAATAAAAGTAAATTATTAGATACAATAAAATCCTTTTGTTAGCCATAATGATGCTTCTTAGCTCTAGCTTGCAAGAGGGGAGAATAGAGTAAGTATGGATTTATTTGATGACTGGGCTATAGATTTCATGATTTTTTTTTCTGGACAAAGTTTTAAAAAGCAAAAAGATGATTTTTCTTGGTAACCTCAGCTATGCAGAGGCAGATGTTAGCATCACTTTCTGTTGCTAAGGTAACATTCTGGCCCTTTTTTTTTTCTGATGAGGGAAGTCCAGTTGGAGAGATGACATGCATTATTCATCATAGTTCAATCATACAATCAGGATTATTTACTTACACTGAGCCTATTTAGTGAGATCAAAGAAGCCTGGCTTGGAACTCCTCTGGATGTCTCTGCTGCTTGGCCTGGAGTCAGTTCTTGGTCTTGGGCAGTACAGAGAAGCCGCATTGGGGGTAGGTAATGAAGCAAAAGTTGAAGCTTAGGGGGATTTTCAAAGTTCTCTCTCATCAAAATTGCTTTCCTAAATTAAAGTTTCTCCTGTTCCTGGTGGGGAAAGGCAATTGGATGGCGTTTCTAAGTGTGACTGCACCTTATTCATTCCTTTCAAAGGGGTATTATTGAAATTGGGACTCTTCATGCAAATAGTGAAGGACAATCTAAGAGTGCTTAAAAGGAAAATCAACAGTCTGATTATTTCTTAATGAAGTTTATTGGCTGATGACAGGCTAGCTTTCAGTAACAGGTAGCTTAAGTGTGTCTTCTACAATAGGCAGCTAATTGTTTCTGATGAGCAAATTCCAAATAGTTCTTTAAAGCCAGAATGAGGTTTGGTGTACTTCAGTGACTAATCTTAGATGGTAGGGGGAATGTCAGGAAGGGAATGACATGCTCAGCACTCCTTTAAGGAATATGTCACACTATGTGTCATAAAGGCAATGTTGTCTTTGAGAGGAGTCTCTTACTCACAGGAAAGGCACACTGGCTGCTTCAGGGGAATGCTTAGTCTGCCTGCTTGTCTCAGTTGAGATTCAGTGATAAGAACAACTGGCATTCTTTTAATGATGCTGATTATCAAACAGTCCTTTGAAAAACTCAATAGTTGATTAATTTCTCATCCATCGGCAGGCAACTGTATAGCAAGGAAGAACTGGTAGGTTGTTGTCTTCCTTTGGCTCATTCTTTGTTGTTGAGGTTGCTGTTACCAGATTATATTATATTCATTCAGTTGTTGAAATCTTTAGATTTCTGATAGGAAAACTTTGGAAATAGGGATTTAGGGAGAGAGGATGGGATGTTCTAATAAGTGCATGTTTTATAACAGACAGTGGTAGTTGTTGCCTTCTTTTGTTTTTTTTTTATATACTTGACTTTGTAAATATAATGCTTTTCCCTCCTTTAGGAACTGAGCTGAATTTTTCCTCTTGAAACTAGAGAAACAGCACATTTGTAACATCAAGGATGGATTACCCAAAGATGGATTATTTTCTGGATGTTGAATCTGCTCACAGACTGTTCTACAGTCAAGGAGCTCAAGGTAATAATATGGGGAAAAGGCAGGAAAATCCTGACACTTTTGTCTAGGATCACTGGTGGTAATGGGATGGTTAAATCTCTACCACTTTAAGGTAGACTTCACAAGTCTGAAAATGGGTATTAAGTAAAGATCGCTAACCTTCCTATTAATGCTTAGAGCCACTTGCATGATAGCAAAAGTGGAAAACTCTGACTCATACAATCTCGCAGAAAATAGCCTGTTTCTGGTAAGATCTCAAATGGAAGAGTCCCTTCCCTCAAGAACTACTGCTGATATTATTACTCATATGCTCTTTTATCATAGACTAAATTAGGTTTTAGTAATGAGTGCTAACTAGATCTGGAAAGAGACAAATCATTTGGGTTGCACTGCCATAAAGGGTTTTGTTTGGGTAAATTGCAAGGCATGGTAGGGAATAAGAAACCTTGACAGGGTAGGAGCTACTGGGAGCCAAAAGACTGAGTTCATATTTTTGCTTTTATTGTTCTTGGATGAGTTGTCAGTCTCCTTTAGTAAATTAATAATACATTAAAGAATGTAGCTTTTGGTAACAGGAAAACTAGGTACATACAAGGGAAGGAACAGGGTCTCAAGAGATCTTGGATTCAAGTCCTTCCTCTGCCACTTGTTATCTATGTGACCTTGGACAAATCAT
Organism: Bettongia penicillata ogilbyi; assembly: GCA_023548195.1. Lineage (NCBI taxonomy): Eukaryota > Metazoa > Chordata > Mammalia > Diprotodontia > Potoroidae > Bettongia > Bettongia penicillata. Next base: position 3,994,434 of record JAJHZJ010000589.1, read on the forward strand.
TTAACCTCTCTAGGACTTAGTTTCCTCAGTTATAAAATGAAGAGACTGTCCTGGATAGCTTTTGAGGTCATTTGCAGGTCCAGATCAGTGATTCTGATCCTCTATCAATGAATCTGCTTGCCAATACTTTAAATGGGAACAATAATGATTGTCCCCAAATAGAGTATGGGAATAATATCTGTCTCTGAGGAAATCAGAACATCTTTATCTAACTCCTAAATGGCAGTAATCATGTCTCAAATATTCTACCTTTCAGGGAACAACAGCAGGTCTCTGTCAGATGTTTACACATCTAAAATGCTTATTAGGGAAGAGAGAGTGGGACATTTTCATCCCCAGTTTACAGATGGGAGTAAAGGTGATGTCTCTATCCTAGGTTCTAGGTCAAAGGCACTAATCTAGCTGTGTTGTGTCTGAACCAGGGAGGCTGTTTAAGCTTGAGTTGTCTAATTTGTCAAATGAGGGAGTTGGGCTGACCAGCATTTCAAGTCTCTTCCACCTCTAAATCTATAAGTGTGTGACCTGGAAAGTTTTAAAGGATGGTAGAGATAAACTGCATTTCTAGTACCTGAGGACTTACCTAAACTCAAAGAGATTCTTTAATAACGAGTTGCCCATCCTTTTGATTACAGCTTATCATAAGCTCAGGAAGTACTGGATTTAAATTCTGCCTTCCATATTGGGTGACCTTGGGGGAGCCACTTCTTCTTTGCAGATGTCAGATGGCTCATTTGTAAAGTGAGAGGGATGAACATGGTATCAATTGTCCCTTCCAGGCTATATCTATGAGTTTAATAATCCTAAACACAGCATGGTTATCACACATTATTGTTGCTGTTTAGGGGTTTTCAGACATGTCTAACTCTTTGTGACCCCATTTGGGGTTTTCTTGCCAAAAATACTAGAGTGGTTTGCCATTTCCTTCTCCAGCTCATTTTACAGGTGAGGCAACTGAGACAGAGATTAAGTGACTTGTCCAGGATCACAAAGTTGGTATGTGTCTGAGGCTGGATTTGACTCAGGTCCTTCTAACTCCAAAGTTAGTCTTCTGTATACCTATAATATACATATACATTATAGCTATATGAATATGTATGGAAATAATTACTTTATGGCATTAAAGTTAATGGTGGTCATAAGCTGATTTCTAACACACCTAAGTAAGAACTATGAGACCAAAGTGGCCTAAAGATGTAATCAGACAGATGAGTGACTGAAAATCAACAGGTGAGTCCAATTGAAGGATAGTCTGAGTGTTCCTTTTATCAGTGAAATATCGTGAAAAATCCGGTATAAGTGACAGCAGCATGTAGGCAAGTCAACAGCATTAATTCTGTGCTGACCATTTGCCAAATATCATACTCAGCAATGGGAATATAAATATAATCAAGAAGAAAAACAGCCCCTGACTGTGAGAAACTGTATTCTAATGGGGGAAGACAACACAGAAAAAGAAAGCTGAGAAATTGGAGGGCTAGGGAGGAAGAGAAGGTACCCAGAGTGGGGGCTTGAAGGAGATGTCCAGAGGAATGTAGTATGGTGGGACATGAAATGATGATTAGCCTGAGGTCTTCCTTTAATAGAGGGTCCAGAAGTGCCACTCCATCCTCCAATAGGAGGAAGGGGCCCCAGGAGCAGAGGGTACTTTTGAGGTTCAAGAGATGCAGCGAACCACAAGTGTCTCAGATGTTATATTCATTGTTGGAGGTAGTGCCTATGAAAACAATGTTACAGATCATTGAGATACCTAAGAACATTTAAATTTAATTAGGAAGGATGGTTTTTTTGGGGGGATAATAATTTCTCCTTCTCTGTTGTTCTACTGTCCATTTAGTTTGTAATTGACTATATATTGTTTCCCATTCTCTGGTGAGGAGGACTTCAAACTATTTTGAAAATTAAATTTCCAGCCTCATTTGCACTGACCCACTCCTCTCCCACACCAAAACACATTTTTCTCTCTGCAAATTTATCTGGGAAGTACAGTGCTATCTTTTATATATGTATAGGACAAGTACACTAACTAGCCTACTGCCCTGTCCTCCTACTTACTCTGTTTTAGATTTCCAGTCTCCCACACACAGCTTTTTAATCCCATCTTTAAGAGAATAGAGTGTTTAGTATGAAGGGGAGAAGAGGAGGAGGGAGGTGATGACAAATAATATCTAGACTGGCCAATCAGTCAATAATACACAGGGTCATGCCAGGGCGCACCACTGTGCCAACAGAATGCTTTGTGCCTTGCACATTATTGTTGGACTAAAACTCTGGTGCCTTGCAATTTACCCAAACAAAACCCTTTATGGCATTCTGGCTCCTGGGCCCCAGCAAGACTCTATTTTGCTATTTTCAATGATTCAGGATTCATAAGTAGAAAAATAAAAATGAGAGAAAATGACAGAGAAACACAATGAAATACTTCCAATCGATTAATAAACACCTACTCTCTCATAGGGCATCCAAGAAATAGTGGATTAAAATTTCACCCACACAGTAATCATCAGCCATAACCCAATTAGCATAAACAATTCACAGGTGCTCAGGAGAGAATTCCTACTCATCATTTGCGCAAACAAATCTGCTTTCTGGAAAAAAAAAATCTCTCATTGCCACCCTCTGTGTGAGAGTCGGCAGGGCCATGTGTGGAAGAGACTAGCACCTAAAGGGCAGCTCACTCTTTTCAAGATTTTCTGAATAGGCAGTTTAAAACACATCATCAAGCTTATATTCATAGAGATAATGTACTTTCTTCATGGTAACTCTGTGAAGTAGGTTTCAAAGGTTTTATTTCATTTTTTAAAAAAAATTCCTGTATAATTTAAATTTTTGAATCTCTCCTCCATGCTTTCCCAATAGATGTACGTTGCATTTATATTTCATAGTAAGCTCTAATTTTGCAGGAAATATGAAAAATCAGAATTTTCTGAGGATAAGAAAATAAATGTTTCTATTTTAAATTTTATTCCTTCAAGGTCATCCCTATCTTGCTACTAGAATATAAACTCTTTGAGGGAAGGGACTATTTCATTTTTGTCTTGGTATCCCCAGACGCGTTTTTGGCTCACAACAGACACTTAAATGTTTGCTAATTGCTTGATTCAGACAACTCACTTTTACAGCTCTCCACAAATGTACTCATCTAATACGCTGTAAAGCTATACATCCTAGTGTCTTCTTGGTGCTCTTAGATTTAATTCATAAATTAACATGTGGCCAATTCAGCAATTATATATTAAGCACTTAATATGTGTATGGAGCATAGCCCTTTAATTTTATCGTCTCAGTCCTTTTCTTAGACAAATGATGTTCTATTGACCACTGACTGCCTCACATCTATAGTGGATTAGGAATCTGAGTGTGGAACATTATTTGGCTTTAGGGGAAGCAGGGCAAGAGGTAAGAGGTGAATGCAATCTGATTTAAAGAATGTGTATCATACAGATGAGTACTTGTCAACAGTTTAAATTATATACATTATCTTCAGATGGCATTGAGACCCTATCTGTGTGTTAAAATAATTATTTTGAAAAATAGGTAAAATCATTAATCATCTTGACTGACAATAAATAAAAAGGCATCCATGGAAGTTTTTCTTATCCTAGTCATTAATATTCTTTCCATCCTTAAATTAACACATGTATAATGTATTATTGATCATTTGTGTATGTCTTGCACCACCTCTAGTAAAATCTAAGTTTCTTGAGGACAGGGACTGCTTTTCATTTTGTTTTTGTACTTACCTCACCTAACATAAAGCCTTACACATAATAGGTACTTTGTCCAAGGGAAAAGGTGTAGAGTGGTCATTAGAACACTAGACTGACAGAGGCCTAATTCAAATTCTCATTTTTATTTACCATTTGTCCTTTGGCACATTACTCAAGCACATTACTTTGTCCTATTTTTTCTTTCCATTTGGGGGAGTATTCAAATATTCTTGGATTTATTATCTCGTAATTGTGGATGTTTCTTCCATAATGCAGAGTAACCTGTTCGTTTCTTCCCTAATTCATGTCTATGTCTTCCCAGAAGTTTGTTGCTAGGCAATCCTACCATACCTCCTTTATCAGCTCACTAGCCTATAACGACTCTTTCAAACCTTTCAATCCTTCCTCAAACTTCTCATCTCTCTCAGATGAGAATATTGCTTCATATTTTATAGAAAAATACTGAGGTCATTCACCATGAACCCCCTCTTTTACCCTCTTTCTCTTCTTCTATCACTCAGGTGCTTTCTCCCAATACTTTTTCTTACCAAGGCTAACCCCTCTACTTGTCCAAGTGATCCCATTCCATCCTGCCTCACCCAACAGATTACTCCCTCCGTCATCCCCTCTTGCATTCATTTTAAAACTTCCCATCTTTTGGTTCATTCTCTACCACCTAAAACATTGCCAATGTCTCCTTATTCTCAACTCTCACTTGATCCTTCCATCCCTGTATCTCTTCTGCCCTTTGCAGCTAAACTTCTTGAAAAGGTCTGCTACAATAGGTGCCTTCACATTCTCTCCTCCCACTCTCTTATGCCTTTCTGTCTCTCTTTCTCTCACCATCTCTTCCCCTCTCTTAGCTCCAGGCATTTTCTGTGGTTATTTCCCATTGCTAGAATACTTTCCTTCCTTTGTTCTACTTACTGACCTTTCTGGATTCCTCTTAGTCCAACAAAAATCCCATTTTTTAATGAAAGCCTTCCCCAAGCCCTCCTAATTCTAAAGCCTTCCCTTTATTAATAATTTCCTATTTAACCTGAATATCACTTGCATTGTAAATATTTCGATCTATTGTAAATATTTGCTTGTACATTGTGTCCTCCATTAGATGGTAAGCTCCTTAAGGGCATGACCTGTAGCTAACTACTAACACAAAGTAGGTACTTAATAAATATTGATTGGTTGACCTTTTTTCACTTTCTACAGTTTTCACAATATTAGTGGAGTACATAGTATATCCATTGCTTATCTTTCAGTCTCACTTCATGATCACACCCCTCCCCCTTTTATATTGTTCATTTCTGTGACAGAATCCTTTATTTTAGTTTGGTTTCTATATTCTTTATTTGTTACATGTTGCAGCCTGCTTACACCCACCAGGTACCTCTCCATTACTCTTTTTTTTAATGTCATTTTTAATTTTTCAGAGACTACAGTGTTCTATGACTCTCAGTCATACAATGACACTGGCAGAATATTGGTATAAAATGGTGAATTTATTTTTTTCTATGAGAAATCTGAGGATTTTAAAGAAGTTCACAATTTCCTAAAAGAAATCCAACCTACTCTCCTCTTCCTATTCAATTCTGGATTCATTTGCATGGTTTGTCCAATATTTATAATGATGGATAAGCTGTATTCTGGAGAATGGAATTTATACTATTTTATTACTTCGAGGATCTGTGACTCTTTGAGTGCGGGATTCCCTCTGTTCCTTCAGTTGTTTCAGTCCTGTTTAACTCTTTTTGTCCTTATTTGGGATTTTTTTGGCAGCCACCAGAGTGATTTGCCATTTCCTTCTCCTGCTCATTTTACTGATAAGGATATTGAGGTAAAGAGTGTTGAGTAACTTGTCCAAGGTTATACAGTTAGTAAGTGCTTGAGGTCAAATTTGAACTCAGCTCTGGACTCCACGTCCAGATACCTAGAGGTATTTCCTCTATTCACACAGAAATCACAGATCTTTTATGCCTTTAGTTGACTTCTGAGTTTCTGTGGTCTAAAAGAAATAATCACTTTGTAGCAACTTTATGGTACTGAGGGTCTTGGAACTTGGTTAAACTGCTCTTCAGGTGACAATTTTTCCCTGAGTCCTATATCTGGATCCTTCAAGGCTTCCCTTACTAGAGCATTCTACTGGCAGGGCCCTCCAGAACTCAGGATCATTTCCCAACTGCTATGAAACATCAGAAAAGGACTTCAGTGAAGGATATAAAGTTTGTCCTTAATTACTTTATGGGGATTTTTTGAGGCAATATGAGATTCTTTTTTCTTCACTTTAAAAAATTCTTTTTTAAAAAGATTTTGAGTTCTAAATCCTCTCCTTTCAGGCCCTCCCCCACCCATTGAGAAGGAAAACAATAGAATATTAATTGTACATGGAAAATCATGCAAAATATATTTCCATATTAGCCATGTTGCCAAAAACAGTCAAGAAAAATTAAGAAAGTGAAAAAGCTATACTTCGGTTTGCACACAGAGTTCATTAGTTCTCTGTCTGAAGTATTTTTTATCATGAATGCTTTGGGATTGTTGTGGATCATTAAATTGATCAAAGTAGCTAAATTTTTATAGTTAACCATCATTACAAGATTGCTGTTATTGTGTACAATGATCTCCTGGTTCTTCTTACTTTACTTCATCAGTTCATATAAGTCTTCCCAGGTTTATCTAAAACCATACCAGTCATCTTTTCTTATAGCACAGTGGTATTCTATCATAATCATATACTTCAGCTTCTTCCTTTCAGTCCTTTGCCACCACAAAAAGAACTGCTACCAATATTTTTGTACATGTAAGTCCTTTTATTTTTGCTTTGGAATCCAGATCAATAGTAGAATTGCTAAATCAAAGAGTATACAGTTTTATAGCCTTTTGGGTCTAAAATTCTTCTCCAAAATGGTTAGACCAGTACACAACTCTACCAATAGAGCATTCGAGTTCCTATTTTTTCACATCCCCGCTAACATTTGTCATTTTCTTTGTTTTTCATATTAGCAGTTTGATAGATATAAAGCAGTATCCCAGAGTTGTTTTAATTTGTAATCGCTAGTAATTTAGAACATTTTTTCCAATGACTATGGATAACTTTGATTTCTTTTTCTGAAAACTGTCCTTTGACCATTTATCAATTGGGGGATAGTTCTTATTTTTAAGTTTGACTCAGTTCCTTATAGATTTGAGAAATGAGGCCTTTTTCAGAGAAACTTGCTATACAAATTTTGATATTACTTCCCTATTTGAAATAACTCCAATGAGAGTGAAGTTGAAGTGTTGCTAATTTCCTCCATTTTCCTTTCCACTGCAAAAATTCTTCCTGGCACACCATTTTTCTCCTTCTCCCAGTACATCCTCATTTCTTACCCTTTAATTTGTTTGAGATCATCCCCTGCAAAAAGCCAGTTCATATTCATGCCATCCAACTATGTGGATTTTTAACTGCTTTAATAATGATAAAGTTCTTAGGGGTTACATTTATCATTTTTCCACATAGGAAAGTAAACAGTTTAAACTTATTAATTGCCTTAAGATTTCTCTTTCATATTGATCTTTCAGTGCTTCTCTTGAGTTATATTTGATTGTCAGATTTTCTTTTCAACTCTGGTCTTTTCCTCAAGAATTCTTGGAAGTCTTCTATTTCACTAAACATCCATTTCTCTCCTGAAGGATTATCTCAGATTTTGCTTGGTAGGCTATCCTTGATTGTACTTCTAGCTCCTTTGCTTTCTGAAATGTCCTTCTAAACCCTCTAGTCATTTACACAGAAGCTGTAAATCTTGTGTGATCCTGACTGTGGTTCCATGATATTTGAATTGTTTCTTTTTAACTGCTTGAAATACTTTCTCCTTGATCTGAGAGCTCTGGAAATTTGCTATAATATTTCTGAGAGTTTTCATTCTGGGATCGCTTTCAGGGGGTGATTTGTAGATTATTTGAATGTCTATTTTTTCTCTCTGGATCTAAGATATTATAACAGTTTTCATTTGTAACTTCTTGAAAAATGATATCTATATATATGCTTTTTCATCACACATTTCAGGTAGCCCAATAATTCTCAAATTATCTCTCCTCAATCTATTTTCCAGGTCAATTGTTTTCCCAATGAGATATTTCATATTTTCTTCTATTGTTACATTCTTTTGACTTTGTTTTATTATTTCTTGCTGCTTCATGCAGTCATTATCCTCCATTTGCTTAACTGTAGTTTTTAAGGAATTATTTTCTTCATTTTCTTCATTTGTATGTCTTTTCTCCATTTAGCCAATTCTGCTTTTTAAGGAGTTTTTTCTTTAGTATTTTTTTTGTCTCTTTTATCAATCTGTTAATTCTCTTTTCTTAATTTTCTTGCATCATTTTCATTTGTTTTCCCAATTTTTCTTCTATCACTAATGTCTCTTTCTTTAACCCTTCCAGGAATTTTCATTACACTTATGTACAACATATACATATATGTGGGTGTGTATGTGTGTGTGTATGTATACATATACATATGTCCTTTTAGGCTTTGCTTGTAGATATTTTCACACTTTTCTTCTGAGTTTGTGTCTTGATCTTTCCCACTACCACGGAAGTTTTTTTTGTTTTGTTTTGTTTTTTTATATACTCAGGTTTCTTTTTTGTTGTTTGCTCATTTTTTCCAGCCTATTTAATGAATATAAACTTTATGTTATAATTGGGCTCTGCTTGCCTGGATGAGTGTTAGGCACTATTTCAAGATTCAGTGGTTTTTTATGATGCTGTTTTCAGATCTAATTTTTAGAGTTTGAAAGTTTTTAATGCTTCTAAGGTGCTTTGATCTAGAAAGAGACATGGTTACAGCTCACCTGGTCTGTGCTTTGGTCTTTACCCAGGATGGGCCCCTGCTCCCTTGTAACTATAAGCATTAACACGCTTCTCTACCCTAGAAGTGCAACCAGGGACCCTGCTTCTTTTGATCAACTACCAGTACTTCTCTCTGGTTGTGACCCAGAACTGTACATGAGCAATGACGTTTCCAAATAGCCCTGGTTCCTGAACCCAGCCTCAGCTTAGAATTGCCTATAGTCTCTTTCTGATCAATTGTCCAATGCCCTTACCATATATTAGCTGAGAGTTCTGGACACTGCTGGTGTTGCTGCTGCTGTGACTGACTCCAGGGTCTACTGCTAATACTGGTGCCATGTTTGCTCCAGGCCAGCCCTCTCTCTAGTGTTGCAGACGTCTACCACTGACCTTCTAAAGTGTCTCCAGCTGGGAAAACGTCTCATCCTGTCCTTTTATTGGCCATATCTCTCCATAATTCTATTTGTTGTGCTTTTCTAAAGTTGTTTGAAGAGGAATATTGGGAGAATTCAGCTGGGCTGCTACCCCTATTGTGCCATTTTGACTTTGATATAGTACTATATGCTTCAACAAGGAATTCAATTTCAGGTGAATTCAGTTTGACCCCACCTTGGATATGGGTTTATTTAAATGAATTAGCTTCCTTTTTTTTCTTTCTGATGACTGCAATGAAAGTACTTATGGATTCCAAAGAATCGCAAGTCCACTTGAAATATTTGCATAAATTAAATTTTTGAAAGTACCAATATTGTTTCAAATTCTAGCCTGTTTTCATCAAAACTCAAATTCTACCCAACAGTTGTTCTAAAGAAGTTGGGGAAAATGTAGCTTGATCAGTATACAGAATCATAGCATGTTGAAGAATAAATGAGGGGGGAAAGATTCAGGCAGAGCTGGTTAAAAATAGATCTTACTTTATTTCTGAAACCACACTGTAAGATCTTCTGTTACATTTAGTTGTTTATGCACTGTTTGGTGACTAAATCTGATAGGTGACAGGCATGGAAAGAAATTGCTTTGCATAGCACAATTTAATCTTTTATTCTTCTTTTAATCAAGACCAGAATATTGGCCTCAGAATTGACAGAAAGTATTTCAAAAACTTACCATAAACGTTGTAACAGTACATGATCTCTGTGTGTACTCCTTGGGGTCAAGAGAACAGGAAAGAAAAAGGTGCCCAGGAACATATATTTATATATGTTTCTATACATTTTGGGATTTAAAATATGACTGTAATATTCCTGTCAGTTGAATCTACAAGCCTACAATTATTAACCATTAAAAAGCTTGATTACCTCTCTCAAAAAATTATTATTGATGAGGGAATTGTCTGTGTCAGCTATTTACCATGTAAAATCAGATCATATCATAGCAAAGATTCAAATGTATAAAAAAAGAAATATTTTTTAAAAGAGAACAAAAAAGAATATTTAGTTCAATTAAAATAATTAGACCTTGAAGTAATTTTTTAAAAAATTGCTTAAATTGACATCAAAAATTACTGTAATAGTTTTATCCAGAAATATAACAAATGTAAATTAATTGCCACAATAAGAAGATCAAAAGATTTCAGAAACTATCTTAGTTAGTAAACATCTAACTTACTCGCCAAATGTAAAGAAATAGTTGCCAAAGGCAACACCAGTTTAGAATGTAAACCAGTCTGCAAAATCTTAAAAAGGATGAGGATAAAAATTATTGTATGATACGGCAGGGAGAAGCTAGGAAGGGCTAAATCCATTAAGTAAGATATTTAAACAAGAAAAGGCATTCCAAGATAAAAATAGAAGGACTGCAAACCTAAGAAAAAACAGAAAAGATTTGCAAAAGTAATTTCAACAAATTTGAATTTTCCATCAAGGACAGTGGAACTACCATACTTGGACCCTACCATCACAAATTCAGAAATTACTTAAAGAGAAGGTAGCTATGGGGGAGGGGGGTTGTAAACAAAGATAGAAAAGAAGCCAAATTGGATCAAATATACATAGAAATCCATGCTGAAGGCAGTTCATTTGTGAAGGCATTTGGATACTTGTATATAAGGTATCTGAATTAGGGAAAGATATCAAAGACAGTGGGAGAAATCACAGATTTTGTTAATACTGAAAAAGGATAAATGAGAGTGCCTACTCTTCCATCTGTACAAAATACTTATGAGAGTTATCTATATACAAATTTAAAGCATCCTTGATAAGAATATTAATAGGCAAACATCTGGCTTATAGAACAAGCCAGCAACATACAATAATGGATCATATCTTCAAATTTTATAATTAATTGAAAGATGTAGAGAATATGCTACTTGGAAGTAGAGATTCTTTTTGTTTATTGAATGTAATTTTCAGCACCTAGCATGATACCTGGCATATAGTAGATGAATAATACATGCTTCTAAATTGGTTTATAATTTATAAAAAAACATTCAATTTAGGATTTTTATAGGAAGATACCTTCCAATTATATATCAAGTTCATTCAGAGTTTCTTGTATAATCTAACAATAGAGATAACCATGTTCAATGACACTGTTATAATCGAAATCAGAGGATGGAAGATATGCTCTCACCAAAAATAGTTTTCCTTCCATTGAAGGAAATCTTGGCTAGAGCTCAGGTTGAGGCAAAGTTTTCTGGAGATGGTGAGGTCTTAAAGATGATCCTCTTTTTAGATGACATTGTGTTGACTATATCAATTCCCAGGATACTGTAGAGCTTCCTGAACTATATCTATAATCATTCAAGAAGTTTTGCCTACCCATCCACAGATTAAACACCAAGTGGATAAATAACATCCATTGCCAAGATTTCAAACCTGTATTTAGATGGAAACTCTATAAAGCTTATCCAACAGTATGTATATCTGAGAAAGTATAAAGGTATAATGAAATTAACCCAGAGTTGGAAAGGAAGAAGAGACCAAGATGGATTAATTTTAGGAAATTATAAAGCTTTTTTTAATGCCGAAGTTTTTATGAAATCCGAAACACATCTTTTCAATCTTAACATTTTTCTAGTGTTACTGTATGGCTATGAGCTACATAACATCCCTTCCTCTGATGAACTAAAGCTGTACGTCACATAGAGGTCAATGAAGTAGGTGAGAATAGTCTATCACACATAACTGAAGAACTCCAAAGTAAAACAGGAGCAAAGTATACCATCAAGAAATTCAGTGACAGAAATAGAAGATGGTTACCAGAGTGCTTCACTGATACCCTCATGCTGCTGAAGGAATACCTCAGTATAATGGGTAGATAACATGTGACAAGTCCTTGGGACAGCATGGATGAGAATTAACCACATAGGAAGACATGGATGAGTTGAGATTTGCATCATTGAAGGGAATTAGCAAAGTCATAGTGCCTCACCTGTGTATCTCAAGGAGATCCTACAAGGGAGTCAGCTAGGAATCTTTGTTCAAATACTTCGATATACTTATCATTTTATGTGTCTGTGTGGCACAGGAAGTAGAGTGATGAACCTGGTATAAGGAAAACTGAAGCTCAAATCCAGTCTTAGAAATGAACTAGCTATGTGACCCTAGATGAATCATTTAATTTCCATCTACCTCAGTTTTCCCAATTATAAACCAGAGATAATAATAGCACCTGCTTCCTAGGATTATTGTGAGGATAAAATAAGTTATTTGTAAGGTGTTTTACAACTTATAAAGCACTAGCTTTATTGTATATCTTAATTATAAACAAAAAACCCCTTTTATCCATTAGAGGCAACAGAGTCTAATGCAAAAAATGTACCAACCATCAAGTCAGAATATCTGACTTTCTAGTTCTCATTGTACAAATTACCTTGGTTTAACCTTAGACAAGGACCAAGGACAATTTACCTCTCTGAGTAACAGTATTATTTAATGTAAAATGAAGATGATATTTATTCTATCCATCTCACAGTATTGTCATAAAGAAAGTGCTTTATAAAACTCTTCAACTGTGAGTGATCGTTATCATTTTTATTAAAAGTTGGATATCACGTCTTAGTGTAATATGTGTGGTTACCAAGAATGACCTTGTCATATATATTGTACAAATGCCATTATTTCCTTCTTAGAGATGAGTAAAATTAAATTCTGAGATATTAAATGACTTATTCAATATCATACAGTTGGGAAATGCTTAAGCTGAGGGCTGGTATCTAGGTCTTGTCATCTGGAACTTGCCTTTACATATGACAGAAATCAAGGAAGAGAGTGTAAGTGAGAACTCTCCCCTCCACTATACACCATATCTGCTTTTTCTCTAACTTTAAGATCAATTTATCCTTTAAAGTTATACATAAGTTCTGTGACTTTCTGATTTTCACTTATCAACTATCTGCAAGAATCATGTTTCTCACAGGAGAATATTTTAAACAAAATATGAACTTTGTTTTTAGATAATTTGATTGCATTGCAATGACATAATAATAATGGTTTACATAGTTTTTAGGGTTTAGGATGGAAGGAAGGAAGGAAGGAAGGAAGGAAGGAAGGAAGGAAGGAAGGAAGGAAGGAAGGAAGGAAGGAAGGAAGGAGGAAGGAAGGAAGGGAGGGAGGAAGAAAAAGAGGGATAAAGAGGGATGGGGAGAGGATGGAGGCAAGGAAGGGGACAACACTTATTAAATGCCTACTATGTGTCTGTCACTGTTAAAGGCTTCATAAATATTTTCTCATCAGATCCTCACAATAATTCTGGGAGCTAAGTTATATTATTTTTCCTATTTTACAGATGAGAAACTGTCTGAGAGATTAAGACAGAGATTAAGTAACTTTCTCAGGGTTGCACAGATGTAAGTGTTTGAGAAAGGACTTGAACTCAGGTCTTCCTGACTCTGGGATCAGTATTCTATTCACTGCATGACTAATAGCTAGTATTTATATATTGCTTTAAGGTTTGCAATGCACTTTGCATTTGTTAATGTATTCCATCCTTATGTGATTGGGTTACATATATGAAATAATGACACAAATGCAACAAAATCAAATTCTACCATGTTTTGCTCAAAGGAAAAAATATTAGCCATAGGAGCAAGAGATTATTTCACTAGTTATATCAATGGTTAATAGTCTGCCAAGTCATATTTTTCCTCCGAGTATTTTTAACATACCTTATGATATGATCACAGCAATCTAATGTCAGTACAGTTTAAAACAGAATAAAAAGAATTGATTTAATTTCACCTCTTCTGTCCTATACACACACACACACACAAATATGAGTATGTATGTATGTATTTCTAACTTTGCCCTGTCTATATTGTTTCTTCTTGTAATATTTTAAACTTTATTATATGCTGAGAAATGCTGGTCAGACTTCCCTTCTATTTAAAGGAATAATTCACAGAATAATTGAATTTTCAACTTGGGAGTGGCCTTAATAATTACCTAGTCAAAATCCTTTAATTTTTAAATGAGAAAAGTGAGAAGAGGCCTAGAGAAATAAAATCCATGTAGGTAGTTAGTGACAAAGTCAGGAGTAGAATCCAGATCCCTTGATTATAATAAGTCTGGTGTACTCCTTCTCACTGAGGCGATGCATCTTAGCAGATAGAGTTCTGGATTTGTAGTCAAGAAGAACTAAATTTAAAGCCTCCCTTTTTCATTTGCTAGCTATGAGACCAAAAGCAATCATTTAATCCCTCTATGCCTCAGTTGCATCATCTGTGAAATGGAAATGGTTCTATCAGCGGTGTCCAATGGTGTTGTTATGAGGCACAAATGAGATCATGTCAAGTGTTATATCAAATCAGCTATTCTGATTACTCAGTGTGGGCTCCTCTAAGAAGGATCCTAGGCAAGATACACTGCCTCTGGTTCACAGGCCAGGATGCCAGTACACTACATACAAACACACTAGCACAACAGCCTAACACACTTTAGGAGAATATCATTAAGGACAAGTCACAGCTTGTACATGTGAAGAAACTTTTACATGATCGGAGTTTAAAATATCACAGAATCTATCTCTAAATGGTAAGGAGGCTCTGAGGCCAGCTAATCCAACCTAGGATTCAGCTTTTAATCTTCAAAATTGAAACTAATAATATTTCATTAGTTATAGTCACTCCATTAAGGTTTATTCATGTAAGAAGCACAGAAATCAGAGAATACAACTTATTTTTATTATTACTTAAAACATCCAAGAATACGTTTGGGGAAATGAATCATATATCACAAATGGTCATTTTGAGCATATGAAATATAAGGATATTTTATTTTGGTTTCCAACTAATCAACATATTATATTGAAATATTATTTTCCCTCTTTTCATGCCCAGGATATTCTGAGACCTAACTTTCTTAATACTCTGACTAATGGAGAGAAGCAAGAGAGTCTATGCTTTAGGAAATAATTCACATGAATGCTTCCCTCTGAGAAGAGAAAAGAACTGAGAATTTCCATATGCATGTTCTTGTTTGGGGTTCAGCAACCTGAGGTTGAGGAAAGGGAAGGGGAGTAATGATGGAGGAAGAAAAGAAGTCACCCAGAAACAGAGTTCAAATACTTCAAAACTCTGAGGGATCTATGATCTTATCTATGTAGCTACTTCCTTCAAGACTTTTCTCCCTTTCCCACATTCTTCTGTGAATCTAGAAAGCCCTTCTAAAAGCCTGGGAGTTTTCCTCTAGGTTTCGTAACTTTCAGGGGGTACAGTACAATTGTCTGCATACCCATCTGTTTCATATGGAATGAGCAAAATGGCAAGATCTGTCATTGCTCATATTCCTTCCAATGATGCAAATTGGTATATCCCTAAGCCTAGGAATTGGGAGAACTGAGATCTTGTCCTATCTATCAGATTTATTAGCTAAATGGCCTTGAGTCATTTACTACCATCTTCTGGACTTTGATTTATTATTCCCTATAATAAGGGAATTAGATTATAGATGATTTCTCAGGACCTTAAAGTTCTAAAATTCCATGGAGTTGGGTGAATGAATAAAGGAACTCCTGGATAATTTAAAGAAAAACTACTCAGCACCTTATTTCTATAATATAGCACATATCATGCTTTGCCCCAAGAAAGCTTTATCATTTTTTATTTATTATATTCCTCTGACATAAAAATTATGTGTATTGTAATTGAAGATGCTTTTAATTTTTTTTTGTTATTTTCTATAGCATTACAAAGTAAAGATTCAAATGCAAATTCCTTGTTTTGCCAGAAAGGAATGAGAAATTATCAGTGCCCAACCTTATTGATGGGACCTCTCCAAAATCATAAAACCTCAGATTTCAATTTTTCTCAATATGTCTATTAAGCATGAGTTTCTCTCATAAGAATTTAAAGCTAGCTGATATAAAACTAGGGTCAGACTACTCCAAAAAGGAAAGTTGCACTGTCCCAAATTTTGGCTTACTCAGAATGAAGGGGATAGGCTCAGTTGTCTTTGTGAAGGTAATCTCTAAACTATACTTTCTATACGGTCCCTTCTCTGTCTACTCATTCTAAGTTCCTTGAAGTTAGGTAGCACATCTAGTGGGTCAGTAGATAGAGTGTCAGGTCTGGAAATAGGAAGACCTGAGTTCAAATCTGACCTCTGACACTTACTAGTGTATGACTCTGAGCAAGTCACATCATTTTTTTGCCTCAGTCTCCTCACCTGTAAAATTGGGATAATAAAAACATCTACCTCCCAAGGTAGTTGTGAAGATCAAAAGAATTAATAATGGTAAGGTCCTTAGCACAGTGCCTGGCATATAGTAAGCACCATATACATATTTACCATTATTATTGTTATTATTTAGACTTTTCTCCCAAAATACGGAGAGTTGCATGAAGTAGATACGTAATCAATGTTTGTTGACTTGGATAAAGTTGACTTCTATCAATTGACTCTTTTCCACTTTTAAGGCACAGGTTAAATATCATTTTCTCCTTGAAGTCTTCCATTATTCCTGTGGTACCTCTCTTCCTTCTCATTTGGAAGTGATTCCTCCTCTGATCATATAACATATTGTAATCACTTTTTACATTTTCAAATATACATATGTATGTATGCATACATATATGTTAGCATATATGTCTGTGCTTGTCCTTCGTTACCAAAGAAGACCATGCCATCAGAGAAATAATGACATGGCTTGCACTTGACTTTGTTTTGAGTGAGGGAGGGCTGTGCAGGTCACCAGCCTCACTTCTCCTCCAGAGCCATCTGAATCCAGTGACCAGATATTCATCAGATGACTAGAGATGACCTAGGATGAGGCAGTTGGGGTTAAGTGACTTGCCCAAGGTTACACAGCTAGTGAGTGTCAAGTATCTGAGGTGAGATTTGAACTCAGGTCCTCCTGACTCCTTCACTGGTGCTCTATCCACTGTACCACCTAGCTGGCCTATGTTAGCATATATGCATATATTATAGCATATATTATATGTGTATATGCAAGTAAGTAAGGTAAGTAAGTAGGGATGCTCTTCAGTTGTGTCTATAGCAATATTATATTTTGACTGACAAAGTCAGTTAAAAATATTTTCATTTTTAAAAGGTCAAGAACTAAGCCAGATAGTGTGTAGAGACACAGATTTTATCTTTCATCTTCATCAAATCATCATTTACAGGGATATTCCATTTACCCAAAGGGTGACCTTCTACCACTTTCAGCCATATAGGACACAATTCATGAGGTTAAAAAGGATTTTCTTAATGTCCTTTAAATACTAAAATAGTTATCACAGAAATGCAATAAAATTCCTATACTTTATTACCCAGAAGGATCCCTCAATCTATTCATTGCTTGAATAGCTTATTAACTCATTATTTACTAACAGTGTTAGTGGTACCGATTATGTGATTGTTCAGGCTACAGCAGACTACTAAGGGAAGGGCTTAGGCTAGAGTCAGGTACCAAAAGCAGAAATAACAAATGGTATGGTATAACACAATATGAAGGAGATAGAAAAATACTAAATTACAATATGGTAAGATAATTGATGATCATGATAATAACCTCGAGCTACAAAGAGTTTAAATCATTCTGTTTTAGGAAGCCTAGTAAGACTAAAATGCAATTTATAGCTTTTCATAAAAAAATAGGTAAAATCAGTATTTAAAGGATAAACTTTATTTATTTGGTAAATTCATCTATGTGCAATATTTCAAAGTGCCAAAAAAAGTGAGGAATTATAGAATGAACCACACACCACTTTCCATTCTCAACCCCAGTGTACACATGCCACTGGCTGCTTCTCATTCTCTTCCTCTAGCGTTGAATACTAATCTACAGACCACCATTGCTTAAATTCAACTTGATATCAGAGGTATAGATACAAACTCTTCTTTTGTCATTCACTAAGCCTGGGACAAGCCACTGGACTTTTTTGAACCTCATTTTTTTAATCTATAAAATGGTTACTGTAATTTTTGTAATCTTATTCTCAAGAAAATGTGAGATCAGATGCAATAATGAATGTATATAAAAAAACTCTGCAAACTTTAAATTATGTGTATATGCATATACATAAATATGAATATGCACATATGTACATACATGTACGCATTTATATATGTACATGCTAATTTTTAAAAAGAAAAAGTAGGAAAAATCTAGAGAGGAATGGGGATAGAATATGATTTATCTAATTTGGCCAATTATTTATCAAACAGAAGATGAAGTTTAAAGATTTAGAGAATAAAATATGACTAAAGTATATCATAAAAAGTTTTTAAAATAATGTCTTTTAAAACTGCAAGGAACCTTAAAATAGAAATGGTCTGGCTCATTAATTCTGAAGCTAATGAGGTACTCATTACTCCATGTTGTAGGGTGCTTCATGATAAGTTTTCAAGAGTACAAATAGAATCCCAGAGGTCAAAAGGTTTAGAAATATTTGGCTTATAACCCCAAATGAAGAGAAAATGGAAGAAGAGAGAAGGATTTACACTGAAACAATAAACTGTAATAGGTAACTTTTAAGAAATAAGATGGTCAGAAATGGTAAAATATAGAATCACGAATAAATAAATGGAAGAAGTTATGG
The DNA here is from genome assembly GCA_023548195.1 of Bettongia penicillata ogilbyi. Lineage (NCBI taxonomy): Eukaryota > Metazoa > Chordata > Mammalia > Diprotodontia > Potoroidae > Bettongia > Bettongia penicillata. Next base: position 4,012,947 of record JAJHZJ010000589.1, read on the forward strand.
TAAGGGGACTGGGTAAGAATAATAGAGAGAAGAGAAATTTAAAAAGGTAAGCTAAGAAGATTCAGTTTTAATTAATTTTATGTTATCATTTTGAAGGAAGAAAAGAAAGTAACCAAAAGAAATGGAAAATTGCTAAAAGCTAAGATGAACATGGAAGCTGCAATTGTTTTCAAGAATTATTTTTAAAAGTCATCCATGATTGCCACTAAAAAAAATCATCTAGATGAATATAATATACAGCAAAGTACATTAAGTTATTAAGAAAAAAGAGGAAAGCCAGGATAAGGATGTTATTTTCCTGAACATGTGGAATATTTAAAGAATGCAGAACTCCAGTGGAAGAAAATTTTTCTCTTACACAAATTGCGTTTGAGTTCCAGCAAGATGGAAAAATGGTTGGTCATGGCTGATCCACTACAACTTTCACCAGCTCAAAAGGTTGACAAATTAGTCAATAAAATAAAAAAAAAAAACCACCACAGAAAGCAAAGAAAATCTCATAGGAAAAACCCAGATAGGAAATCTAACAGAAAAATAAAGGCATAAGTAAGTATATTAAGGCTTATTTCAAGTAGGTTCAAAGTACACCAATAAAAGTTAATCTTGTTTTATAGCTGTGCTTATAGAAGGGGCAGGGAATGACTTAACACTGACATATCAAACTCTTCAGCTTTTGACAGCTAAATCACCTTTAAGGTGAATCTCATAGCAGGATTGAATAGGGGCTGCTTTTACTCTTTCCATCTTAGGTATATTTTCACATTTACACTCAGGTAAGGAAACATACATTTCATGAAGAACTAGGACATAAAGAATAAAAGTTAACTTCAAATAATAATAATAACAATGGAAGTAGCAGCATTTATCAAGTACTTCAAAGTTTACAAAGCACTTTACAAATATCTCATTTTTTATCCTTACAATAACCCTGGTAATATAGGTGTTATTATTAGTCACATTTTACAAATGAGGAAGCTGAAGCAGACCTAGGTTAAGAGACTGATTCGGAGTCACACAGCTAGTAAGTATCTGAGCCTGGATTTGAATTCAGATCTTCCTGACTTCAGGTCTAGAACTCTAGCTGCTTCACCACCAAACAATGTTTTAAAAAAAACTTCCATTTGCATGACAGTCAACTAGGCACTAAGTGGGATCCAAAAACATTTATGTAGCATTTATTAATAAATTTCTATTGAGAAACTTTTATATACTAGACATTGGGGGTGCAAAAATAAATTTTATATGCATTTTATATATGTGCATATATATAATATATACATACATATAGGTGTATGTATGTACACATACACACACACACACACACACACACACACACACACACACCCTGCCCTTAGAGAAATTACATTCTACTAGAATGAAACTCCAATTCTCTTATGTGTTCTCTTAGCAACCTATATGGGTCTCAGTTTATTTACCTACAAAATGGGAGAGTTGGATCTGTGACATTCATGCCAACTCTAACAGGCTACAAAACTGTTAATCACTCTAACTAGTCATTGTTCCCTTAAACTTCCTTATTATTTGAAACAACATTTTTTGGAGGGAAATGTAGCAATATGAGTAAAAGTAAAATATGTGAAAATGAAATATCAAAAAGTAGTGTGGAAGGGGACATGTCCCAATTGCTGGGATATCAGGAAAGGTCTCCACCCTACCATTTCAATCTCACCTTCTACAATTCCCTTACTTGGTCTCTTCAACTAACTTATATTGGTCTTATTTTCTTTATCTATATTCAGGAGTAGTATTTGATATGAACCCTGATGGAAGCCAGGGATTCAAAGAGGCAGAAGTGAGGGAAAGTGTATAACATGGATAAGGAAATTTGAGATGTGTAATATGCAGTCTTTACCCTCCAAGAGCTTTCAACTTCATTGTTCAGGCAAAACTAACACATATCATTAGTTACTGCTTTAAGACAATACACAACAGAATTAGAGCTACAAGCAGTTTTAGAAGTTGTCTATGCCAACAGATGAAGAAACTGAAGCCCAGAAAAAGTAAATAGCCCAAGGTCCCTAAGGTGCCAGATCTGAAGATTCAAACCCAGGTTTTCTGATTCCAAAGCCAATATCTTTTCCATTGATCCATACTATATCCTACAACTTGCCAAATGTCAGGTGTCAATATGTTTTTTTGGGGGGGTGTTCAAAGTAGAAAGCTTCATGGGGGAAGAGTAGAATTGACATGATTGGATAGAGTAGTAGGAGGGAAGACATACTCCAATCACATGGGAGAAGACAAACTAATCATCGATGCAAAGGAATGGGTGAATAAGGCAGTTTGAGAGAACAATGACTGATTGGAGTGATTAATAGCATTGTAGTCGGGTAGAGTTAGAATGAACCTTCCAGATGCAACTATCTCATGCTGTAGATAAAGAAACTGAGACCTATAGGTTAGGTGAAGAGGACACATAAGGGTATTGTAGGAGGTGAGATTGAAATGTTAGGGTAGGTAGGCAGAACATATTGTTGAAAAGCCTTGAAAGCAAGGCTATGGAATTTGGAATTTTTAATTCTGCTGGTGATGGAGACACTGAAGACTTTTATTTAAAGTAAAGGAACAAGGTAATGAAAGTGTTTAAGAAAGAGTAATTTGGTGACAGTGTGCAGAATGAACCAGACAGAGGATACTAATGAGGAAGCTAGTTCAGTAGTCCAGGCATGGATGTTTCAAGGTTTATAAAGCATATTTCTCCTATCAACTGTGTAAATTAGGAAGCAGAAAAATTATTCCCATTTTACAGATGAGGAAACTGTGAATCAGAGGGGTTAAACCTATCATCTCACATAGATAGTAAGCATAAAATCTAGGACATTCACCCAAGTATATTCTAAATATAGGATAGTTTGTACCTCTTGCCTTGACTATTGTAAACATCTCCTGACTAGTCTTCTCTCCTGGTGTCTATCCTCTTTCCCAGTTTACCCGTCACACAGTTGTCAAAATAATCTCCCTGAGCCTCAGCTCTGACCATGTCACTCCCCTGCTCAAAAATCTTCAATGATCTATTTCCTGAGATAAAATACAAACTTCACATTTAAGACCTTTTACAATCCATCTCAAATCTTCATACACTCTACACTCCAGTCAAACCATACTACTCACTCTCCCTGAAAGCAAACATTCCCTACTTCTCTTCCATTCATTTGCAAAATGCAAAATGCGAAAAACTATCTTTCCTCCCACAACGGACTTGGAATCCTGATCTTCAAGGTTCAGCTCAGGAGTTAGTCCCTCTGGAAAGTCTGCTCTGATTTCCTGCCTCTTATGGATGTCTTCTCCATTCTGAATTTTTCCTCTAGTCATTTCATCTTTCCCTCCTCCCTTTCACTGCCTACTTTTTGCATGGGTCACCATAGCACAATATAAGCTCTTTGAGGTCAGGGACTTTTTCCTTTCTGTCTTTCAATCTCCAGTACCTAGACCATTTCTTTGCATATACTAACTTCAATACTTGCAGTTAATAGGTACTTGATAAATGTCTACTGAATTAATAAATCATTATTGCAATGAATTAACTTGAAATAGATGAATTCAGCCTTTCTTCATTCCCAACCTGGAAAAAAATCAGTATAAAAAGAGTTTGTACTTTTCAGGAAAGGTCAAATTTTCCCTTGAACACCCTCAGTGAAGAGTAGTGTTACCCAGGGATGTACCCAATGCGGCAGCTTTCACCTCTTCCCTTATGGTCAATGGTCTAGGCTACCACAGCTTAATGAGTCTAATAAGGGAAAGCAAGCGCAGAGAAACAACCCAGAACACCTTCAACAAGGACAGTATTGTTTATTGAGATAATAGTGTGTGAACACACATGAAGAACACGGTAAGTACATTTGGCAGGGAGAGATGTACACTGCTGACTGGGCATCTTTTCCTTAGAATTTTATTTTTCCCCTCCAGGGCACAAGCCTGTGGCTCCCTATCTCTGCTGACAGCTGAGGATCAGGATAGTGGTGGGGGTCAGTAGAGGATACTGAACCCCTTTGCCCTGTGGCAGAGGGCTACAGGGGCGCGGCGGGTGGGGGGACTGGACTGAAACGAGTGATTTCCTGATCTCTGCTCCAGTCCATAGATCCTTAACGGATTTTCTTTCTCTCCCTTCCCCCTATTCTCTCCTTCTCTCTGTTTCTCCCTCTTTTTTTTCTTTTTCCCTCTCTTTTCCCCCTCCTCCCCATCCCCCTCCCTCTCCCTCTCATCCCCCTTCCTCCCTTCCCATCCCCCTTTCTATGTGTGCGCGTCTCTTCCTCTCCCCTCCTCCTCTTTTCCGCCTCTCTCTCCATCTCCTTCTCCCTCTCAGCTCGCCGGGCGACCCTGCTCCTTCCTCCCACATTAATGGCGGCATCTTCGGAGGATGATATAGACCGGCGGCCCATCAGGAGAGTCCGGTCCAAGAGCGATACCCCGTATCTCGCCGAGGCTAGGATCTCCTTTAACCTAGGAGCAGGTAAGAAGAACGAGCCTCTTTCCTTCCCCTTGCTCCCTTCCTCTCTCCTCCGCTCAATCCCCCGCCCCCTCCAGGGATCTCCCACTCCTCTCTCCGTGGCCCACCCCCCGGCCCCAACCTGCTCAGGCGGAGTGCCCTGCACTCACTCCTTCACTCACTCTCTTTGTGTCGCCAGAGTAAGAGGGTGTGTGGTGTGCGTATGTGTTTGTGGAGGGGGAGGGGGTAGAGTAGCATGTGAAATATGACATTCTCTGAAAGTGTCACACATGGCTTTTCCCACCTAATCATATCCTCTATGAAACAGGGGGAAAAATTGTATCAGTAATAAAAATAACCTTAGAAAAGGGTTGGGGCAGTCCGTGGGTTGAGTGAGAAGGGCTTTGAAGAGATCAGTTTTCGTGGGGTCCAGCATAGGGCAGAACTTGGTGACAGTTGAACCACTGCTATAGTGTTGGTCCCCTAACCGCATGTCGGCTCTCTGAGGGATTATAATGAATGTTTCGCCAAGGAGTTTGTGGGAAAATAAGGATACTAGCGATGGTGATGATGGCAATGATATTTACACTCCATGTGTAAGAGGACTTTTTTGGTGATTGTCACTAACCTGTGACCAAAGGGGCTTAAATGGAAATAAGTGAAAATAATACTTGAGGTTGAGAAAGAAGGGAAAGAGGGAAGGAGGAAGAGGCAGGAAGAACTCAGCAAGTTGGAAGTGCCTCCATAGAACAAGCTCAAGGTTTACTGTGAAGCCCATCCACTGCAGCTAGCTGTCAACTATTGGTGCTGTTAGTACCTTACAGGTAACCTTAAGAAGCTTTTATTTAGGCTGACTCCATTGCTCTGCTTCTACTTGGTAACTTCCAGAATATTGTCCTTCTTTCCTCTCTTTAAGACAAAATGGGGTAAAATATAAACTTTTAAAAATAGCATTTATTATAATGTTGATAAAACTATCATCCCCTTCTCTTTAGTTAAGTCAACAAATAAAATCTCCTACCTTGTGTTTCCGATGTACTCAACTTCTTTGGGGTGTAATTGGTGGTTTTGTGATCCTATATACAATTTAGTTCTTTAATGCAAGGAAAGCCTAAAGAAAAGTCATGGTAGTTTTTCTAGCATACTTTAGTATTCAGTGTAATAATCAACGTAACATATACTCAAATCTTCTCTTGAGTATTTCAGGTTGGGTTTACGATTGTTATGTGTATCCTGAGAAACTCTAAATATGTACCTTTCCGTAAGATCATTGCTAATAAACTACTCCTGGATCCACACAAAATTATTTTTTAAGAGAGGGAGAAAGAAAAGAATGTGGGATGTTAGGTTATTTTTCCTTTAACTCATTCATGTTATTCTCTTGCAATGTTTATTGCTTTCAAATTAATTTTGTAGTTAAAGAGTAGGACAGTTTTACTGACCATGGTTTATTTACATTTCACTGATGCTTTTCCCATGAAACAGCAATATATGGCAGAATAAAGGAACTATAGCTCTCAATTATCAATGAGTTAATCGGAGACTTACCTTCACAAAACTAAGCCCAATAACTTGAAACCATTTATTCCAATAAAACAACTCTGCCTCCACTCCCTACTGTCCACCTTCAAGTGAAAAGAAGACTCAGGACAATCCTCTCTTCAAACAAACAAAAGTGTTTCATTTATTCCCTTCATATTTGTCTGTGCCATTATGTGTCCTCTCCCTCTCACCTCTAAAAGCTAATTAGCCAAATAAATAAGTAAAAAGGAAAGAAAGGAGAATACTCTGGAGAATATTTCTATTGATAAAAGGAAGTAGTCCAGTGTGCTACTGTAAAGAGCGCTGTCCCCCTTTCCATGGTGCTGAAATGAAAGGCCTGTTGACAAATAAAGCTAATTTGGAGAGTTTGAGGAGGTGCCCATTCCCATTCAGTGGCAGAATTGTCATTAAATGCAGGATATCTGGGCACCAGAAACTTTCCTTTCCCTACCCACCTACATTTGGTGCGTGTTTACTATGTCTCATTCCTACTGCCCCACTGCTCAACTTTTACATGTAGCTGTACTTTTCTCTCTGGATGTTTCCTCTCTTGGCTGTTTATATTACAGCTGGTGGCTGGTTACTTTCTTGACAAAGTAAGCTGTTCTCACAGATATGCCTTTCCCCTATGTTTAAAAGTAATTGTAACCCCTGGTTAAAAGAAACAGTCATGTTTATCTCTTTGAGCTTCAACTTGTAATTAAACTATTAGTGATGTTATCTGTACTGAAAAGTTGAACTTGTACATACTGAGTAAATTGCATCATTTGAGCATAGAGAGGATTTGGTCTACTTCTCAACAATTTAAACAATTAAACAAGGCATACTTTATTCCCCCCCCATGCTTTATTATTTATAACTCACAGTTAAATGCTTAGTTGATTTTAGTTATTTCGGTTGAATATGTGCTTCCTTACACCCATCATTTATAGATAAAATCAGTGATTAAAGTTTTAAGTGTTAGAAATATTTGTGACTCTATGGTCACATTTTGATTGTCTATAAAGTGCATAGTGCTCTTCTGAATAATAACAATTATAATGATTATGTTAATTAATTCACACTTTTATAGTACCTTATGATTTATAAATTATTTTATTCACAAAAGCTCTATGATATGGGTAGGACATATATTATATCCATTTTACAGATGAGAAAATTGAAGCTTGGAGAGAAGGCTCAAATAATTCACTGAAGATCAGACAACTGTTAAGTGGCAGAAACAAAACTCAAGCCCAAGTCTCAGCTCTTCTGACTCCAGGTCCACACATATTCAAGTGTAATTTTTAACATGATATTAAATTAGAAGTAGCACCATAGAAAGAATAAGGTATGCTCCCTTTTGCCTTTAACTTCAGATCTTACTAGCACCCAACCATCTATATCCATAAATAAAGAACATCACCAAAATACTGTAATTTCCAATATTCCCCCACAGTTAAGGAAGAGAGAAGAAATTTTACATACTTTGCACACTTTTGGTTTTATTTACATATAAACCTCCCTATGTTAGTTTTAACAGACCATATAGTTTACATTTCAACCTCTGGAAATGTATATGAATCATAAGAATAAATCTTTATTGTTCTAAAAAATTAACTTCTTTTTTGCCCAAAATAATGTAGATCAAAAATCACTTAAAGTGATTCTTTTTCAGAAGTTGAAATGTGTACAAAAGATGTCCTGTTATTAAACAGAAGAGTATGTTCTCACTGTTATTAGAAAGTGTCATTGTGTTCTCATTTAGTAATGAGCACCACTGACATTTAGCTTGTAAAGAACCACACTGCCTCATGAAGACATTCACTCACTTCTGTATACCATAAACCCAGCTAAGAGGTAGATTTTGCTGCTGCTTATCTGAACTATCCAGTCAGAGAACATATGGGTCTACATAGTTGAAACAAATATGACAAATAAAAAGTCTGGTGCAGGGAAAAAAGGAAGAAGATAAAGTAGTACTTGCATTCAGAGTTCTCTCCTAAAAGTCAAAAGAGATCAGGATTGCTATCCTGGTGACCTTTGTTTCATAATCTAGTTCTTTCTTGTGTGTGTGTGTGTGTGTGTGTGTGTGTGTGTCTGTGTGTATGGGACGGAGGTTGGATGGAGAGAATTAATAGTGTCCAGCATTGAAAAGTGGAAGGAAATCATCCAGTGTCATAAAAGTTTATCCTTATTGGTGTTCTTATATTCTTCAGTATAAGGAAGACATATTCATCTTCTCTAGCAGGATGAAACCTGTTCTAGTTCCAGAGGTCATCCAAGGATAGTTATTTCTGACCTCCACCAACTTCTTCCTTCCTGTTAGAGCTAGAGGCCAATGGCAGTCAGAAATGGCTCACCATGGTTAACTGCAAAAATATCAGTTGCCAGTAAGCTGGGAACCAAAGAACCTCTTTCCTGACTATTGATCCTTGCTAAGTTAAGAAAAAAGACCCTCATTCCTCTACTGAGTTCATGATTTGAAGTACTATTAAAGAATGTGACATTTTTTACTTTAGCAGCATTTGCAGGTTCTAGGTAAAATTGTGAAGTAAATGAAGTTTCTTTTTTGTCAATTCTTTCCACTCTCTTTTCTATGCTCCCCTCCACCTCAAACTAATGGAACCCCATCCTAAGTCCTCCTTGGCTGCCTATAGTTATAAAGTCATGAAACCACATAATTTTAAAGTTGAAAGGGACCACTGAATCCTACCCATGCCTTAAAAATATTCTCCACTATGACATACTCAAGAAGTAAACAACTAGCCTTGGCATCAGGTGGTAGGTTGCCTCACAAAGACAACTCTGTTCTTTTCTCTAATAAGAAAAGATCTACACCTGGGGGACAGAGGAGGTGCTGGAAGAGAGGATAAGACTATGATTTAATAGTCTTTGCAATTACCTTAAACTCTTTTATTTATTTGATATATGAGCTCCAGTTCTTTAAGATCCATGGAGTGGTTATCAAGCGTTTACACAACAAAAAGTCATTTTAATAAGACATTTTCTTAGTTTCATTTTGTCCTATGATATCAGCAAGCAGCATTTTAAGCATCTATTGTATGCTGTGTATGTGCTGCTTGGTAGGGCTACAAAGACAAAAAAAAATCCCTATTCCCCAGGAGTTTACTTTCTATTACTTCACCTCTAATCTTTCTTCTTTTTTGCATCAGAACCAAATTTTAGCACAGGCTGTCATCTTGAATTTTTAGTTTTTAATACAAAAAAAAGAAGAAAAAATATTACTATTAACCTGAAGAGAAAATGGTCCTTCCCCATGAATATTTTGGGGAAAGGAAAGCTGAATCTTCTATTTCTTTGGGAGTGGGTACTTCCACAGAGGAAATGCCCTCTACCAATGCAGTTAAACAATTGCTCTGTAATTTAAAATTTACCCTGGGGCACAGAGAGGTTAAGTGATTTACCCACAGCTAGAATATGTCAGAGGTAGGACTTCTCCAATGGTCTTCCTGACATTGGCATTCTGACTCTGGTATTGGTTCTATATCCACTTACTCTACCTACACCACCTCTCCCGCTAATGACTTTTTAATACAGTTGCTTGCTGTGCCATTATATAATCAGCTCACACTGTATATAAAACTATTTCAGAATCATCCAAAACAAATAAAAATGAAATGGATTAAATGACTCAATACTCCTGAAACTTTCGATCTAGGCATTATTGAATTCTTTTTAAAGCCTGTTATATTGGTTTAAAGAAAATAAAAGTTGTGAACAATTCAGCTCATTATATAGCCACGGTTTGAGATAGGCTAAACATTTAAATTCTAATTGTGTTTGCCTATATATCCACAGAATAAAATTTCCAAGGATGGTGTGTGCTTGGATTATTTAGCCTGCAGAGAGCAAGAGATAGTGTGGCCTAATAAATGAATGAAGCAAAGAACTAGATACCAACTAGATCAGGACTGTAGTTGAAGTTTTACTATTAACTAGCTGTGATCTTGGGGAAATTGTTTTCCATGTGTCAGTTTCCTCATCTGTAAAAACAAAGAATTAACCATATAATCACTATGATGCCTTACCATTAAAAACATCTTTAAATAAATCTCACTATCTATGAAAGTGCATTTGTGCTTCTGATAGGCTCTAGTTATAGTTGACTTTATGATAGTCCTATAAATAGCATCTTCCATATAAATATTCCCAATTGTAATTAGAATTTAAATTATCTAAATCATGTGTCAGAGATTTTGAAATGCTTCTTGCTATAGGGAGACAAATAAAATGTAAAGACCTGAAGATCCCCCTGGATGTATTCAGGTAAAATCTAGATGATCAATTGTCAGAAATTGTAAAGGAAATTCCTTTTTAAGGCAGATTGGATAGCCTTTGAGGTCCCTTCCATCTCTAAGGTCTGATGACTTTGTGTACTCATAGGTGCATTAGTATGCATGTAATATTTTTTTAAACAATCTTAATGGAAGAAAAACCCGTACTATTCATGGATAACAACTAGGATAGAGCCAATTGGAACAATGTGCCAGAATGCCCATATTTAAAGAATTTAAAGAATATGCTGAAAGAACTTTGAATCATAGGATCATGATATAAAGCTGTAAGGAACCTCAAAAACTATGTTATCCAACTTTCCCTGACATTGTAGAAACAACTGAGTTTAGCACCACATTAGAATAATTAATTGACATAGGAAGCTACCCACTACCTCCCCATGGGTGCACTCCAGGTAAATTCCTCCCTTAACTAGCTCTTCCTTGCTCCACTCAACACTTCCTTTGCTAGACGCAGTCTCCCTGACTTTCTCCTACATCACTCTCCCCTACTGAATAAAAGATGAGTTTTAAGTCACTTGCCTATCCTATGTTTTGTGTCCCTTGTTCCAGGTGCAAAAATTGCTAGTTATCGCTCTGTAGTGAGTTGTAAGAGGAAACGAGTCATTGTTTCTCTCATCCTGGTGCATAATCCATTTAAATTATCAATGTAGATAAATGTGTATGTACCAGATGCTGAAGTACAACTAAATGAAATGTATCTTTTCTGAATCTTAAATAGAATAGTTAGCAACAGGGTATTTATTACATAATATAACTATAAATTAAAGGGACTTTTGTTTTGTTTTGTTTCTTACAAAATCTACCTCAAAGAAAGTGCAAACTCTGGATCAAAACAAACATGAGTGAAATGTATGTGTATTTTGCACTTGATATAGTACATTGTAGAAACAGCATGACATATAAATTCCAATCCTATCTCTGATCCTACCTATGCAACAATGGGGAAGTCATTTAATTTCTCAGAGCTTTAGGAAACTCTGTGGGTCTTACCTACTTGCCATCAAGTTGCTGACCTACATTGGTAGAAGGAGTTCCCACATGTAAAGTTCTAGACCCAGAAGAAATGAATTTTCTTTATGCCTAGGATATTGCAATATTAAACCAAATAACCATGATTAATGCCACTGAGTGCTGGGATAGATACTATTCCAAAAAAATCCTAGTCATATACCATTACCTTTGATATTTTGAGCACCAATACTTTAAAAAATAAAGTATGAAAATAGCAGATGAGATTCAGCTGCATAGACCCATCTATGTAGGAAAGCTAGTGGTTACTTCTTGAGAAATGGAAAAAAGGTAGAATCACTCCACTAAGAAGCTGATGACATTGAAGGTTACTCAGTGCAAAATAAGGATAGAAAAATTCCTGAGAATGGCTTTATTTTTCTTATGTTATAAAACAGGAGCTGTAAAACTACATCTCTCAAGCTAAAAATATCTTTTTTATTTTAAAATACAATTTCATTATATTTTAAAATATTAAAAACATTTTAGCTGATGACCCCAACAAAAACAGGTAGCCAATGGATTTAGATCTCAGGTGACAATTTTCAAACCCCTGCCTTGTAAAGTGATTAGAAACGATATACTTTGGAACCAATGTGCTTTGTTTGTTTGTTTTTAATGAGAGCCTAAACAACCCCTTTATAAGAATAATTGTTTTTGTTTATTTTTTATTTAAATTTTTAATTTATGGAATAAAACAAGCATTTCCATAACATAGTATAATTTAAAAAGATGATTGCATATGAAACTATAAATCTATGTACATCTTGCTATTCCTTTCAAATATACATTGTCATGTAAATTTCTTTTTTTATCCCTCTTCCCACTCCCAGAGATGGCTGCCATTAGACACAAATGGGTATATATACATATATGTATGTATACATGCACACACACATATACACATGTGTGTGCATATACATGCATATATACACATGTGTGTACATGCAAAATTATTCTATGTATCTATTTATCAGTTCTTTCTCTGGATGCAGATAGCGTCTTTCTTTGTGTGTTCTTTATAGGTGTTTTTGTTTAATAGATAGCAAAACTAGATGCCTTGCACTTTAATATTTTCATATTTTAATGCACTTTAATATTTTCATTGATGATTGACTTTTCCATGATGTATTCAGTAAAGTCTAACTAAAAAAAGTGAGCTCTTGTCATTTTAATTGCTATAACTGCAAGAACTTTATATTACAAAGAATCTTTAAACAAAATACCAAATCAATTTTACAACTTTATTGAATGATGATTGTCCTTTTATAAGTCACCTAATGCAACTTGAATAATCAAAACTTTGTGGTTATTTTAAATTTATTTAAATACCAGTAGGTACTTAGCTACTGGTCACAAATTGATTGTTAATGGCCACACTTACATGTCCAAGAAATAATCCTACCAGCTGCAGGTTATTCAAATCCTTTCATCAAAAAGCATAAGATTTTCTTTTGCATTTTACATTGTATTTAGGCATATGTCTGGCAGCAGATAGGGATAATGATTGGTATTGGATCTGTGGTTTCATTGATATAGGGAACTTCTAGATGAGGAAACTTCTCTGTACTTTATGGTCTTAGAAAATTGCTTAGAATACTGAGAAGTTAAATAACTTAAAATGATCATACTATCAATATGTATCAGAGGACTCTAATGGGATCTTCCTTGTTTTGATGGTGGCCTTCTTAATACTCCCTATACAATACTACTCTTTCCTGATATCTATTATATGTTCTTCCTAAATAATTTTTATTTTATCTTAAAATCAACTCATCATTTGAAGTCCTCTATATAGAAACATAACTATAATGTTAACTATAATCTCCATCTCCACTAATCACATTGACCTGTAAATGGATCCTAGTTAATCAGTTTAAACGAAAGTCAATGTTGGACTAGTTTAGAAATGTTCCTATACAAGCATGTAGGAACTGTTTCTCCAACTCTGCTATTCTGCATGTTTGCAGATGGAGCAGGAAAATGAGTTTTCATAAATGAACATTGGCACAGTCAGCTCCAGTGGCAGACATGGCAAGGGGTAAGACTTAGGAAATGTATTACTCTGGCATCTTATGCTCTAGGGCATCTCCTCTAACTGCCTTTGCCCAGATGTGGGAATTTTTCCTGCCTACAAGAAGCATGTGTCTGCAGGGAAAAGTCAATTTTGGCTTCTATAACTCGGAGTGAGTTCTACAAGATCTGATTATCAGCCTAAGAGAGAAAATACAAAAGAGTAGAGACGATGTAGGGGTGAATCAGGACACATATAGAGCATACATCTTTGTGACTACAAATTAGGATCCTTGTACTTCTAGGTTCTGCCATACACATTTCATTTTATTGATTGTTCTATACACTATGACAGTGGGCTTAACAGCTAAAGATCTGAGAACACACACAAGGAGCTAATTCCTCTGTTGCTTAATTGCACTATTTTCTTTTCCTGGTTACAGTATGAATAAAAAATAGTCTTACTTGCTCTTCTAAAAGATGAAGGTAAACCAGCTTCACTGTGAGTAGGTCTAATGGGGAAGAAAAAAAGGCTCCCACTGAGAATAATACATCCTCTGTGACAGAATTCATGAGTTGGTTAACAAAATATTTGGTAGGGAGTCAGATGGGTGTGAAAAGAATAGCCTATTAGAGGATCTAGTGATCTTCTTGGTGGTAGTGGACCACTTTACTTTTACATTGATTAAAAAATCCACAAGGACCTTGTTGATTCTTTTATCTTTTAATTTTCAAGAAAAAGCGTTTAATTCTTCCCTGATAAGAAGTTAACCCCAACAGAAAGAGTTTAAGTACTAGAGTAGTCTTTAAAGATTTTTCTCAAGCAGAAAGGACAGACAGGTTATAGTGTCTATAATCCTAAAACAAGATTTTTTTTCTATTAACTCATTAAAGATCCAACTTAGATAAATGACTCAGAAAGAAAAACTTTGATATTAACAAATTCATTACTTAAGATCCTATTTATACTTCAATTATCATATACTTCCACTGCCTAAAATGGATTTCTTTAGTAGGCCTGACCCTTACTAAGCAAAGGTCATATTCCTGCATTTTACAACTGTTTATAATTCCACAAATATTGAATTTCATAAAAACTACTGGCTCTTGCTTTATAATTGTGTGTAGACAATGCTTAAGAAGGCAAAAGGGAAAAACAATATGGTGTAGTGGTGTAGAGAGCTGCTCTCAGAGTCAAGAAGAGCTAGATTCAAGTCCAGCCTTTAAAACACTCTGTCTATGTGACTATGAGCAAGTCTCTTCACTTCTCAGTGCTCCCAGGAAACTCTCTCCAAGAGTCTAAGTTGTAGAGATATTCATTGCTAGACATTCCTAACAGAAACCCTGAACCAGTGAAATCACAAGGCTTTACTTAAGCCAAAAACAGATTGCTCTTCACACTAGAATTCCATAGTAATTAATGACTTTGCTATCAGTTGGCATCTCATTACATGGGACGTTAGTTAGACTTGCCTTTAACTAAAGTTCTATACGAGATCAAACTATATGAAGGGATCTCATTGAGGAGAAGACTAGTTGTTTCAACCTATGGTAGGCAATACCTGAATAGCAGGATAGAGCCTTATCCCTTGGCGGTGAGAGTCTTAAAATACACCCCCCCACCCACCCCCATGGAACAGTCACTATCTGGTGAGCTTTATTGCCTCCCATTTACACACTATAGTGTTTGCATATTTGGGAACCAGCTGCTATATTCTGACTCTACAATTTGAACAGCTGTGTCCTCCAGAGAAATTTTCTTGCCCGATTATATTTAATTAAGATTCAATGGTCACATAAATTCTTAGAGATCATCCACGAAGTTGTAGAAGACACCAAAATTTATCTCATATAACATTAGGGATCCTTAAAATATTGACCTTAAGAAGCAGTTATGTGAAGATGTCTTCTTAGCTTTTAGGTAAATGAAATTACTTATACCACTGCAATGCAGGATCTGACCATGTGTGCCTACAATTTAACTTGCATTGAAATGCAACCAATGGCAGATAAAATCTCTACCCTACTTTCATTTGTTTGGATTGGACATATGATTTCATTGCCATGAGGTACTCCCTCCAACAACACAGATGTGAACCCTTCCTACCTTAGTGTTAGAGAGTTGCCAGGGGACATTGAAAGGTCACTTACCCAGATTCACGCAGCCAGAATGTGTCAGAGGCAGGACTTGAACTCAGAGCTTCCTAACACCAAGGTTAGTTCTTTATCCACTGCATGCTCCCTATTTGTTGTAATATTTTGACAGCTAGAAGTTGTAAATTAAAACAACAATGGCCAGGGAAAACATGAGAATCAGTTATTTCTGTTGACACTGGGGATTTAGCATTTTCAGAGATACTCAGAAATATACATGTTTTTGTTCTAAAGGGAAAGTTTTAAGTGAATATTTTACTCAAAAGCTGAGTCTGGAACCATGACTGGTTCCACATGCTGGAACCACAGCAAGTTTCAATTAATCACTATCTGCCTATTGTACATAATTCATGATATAATATGATTTTATGAATGTATTTTACAGTACTTTGACATAAAGAGACATTTGCTTAATAGTTTATAAGCAAATTAACCACTTGATACATTATTAAAACTGCCCAAAACTTCAGGATGGCTAAAATTTTCCCTAGTTACAAAATGCCTGGAGTAGTTTCTGTTTTTTTCTGTTCAAACAAGAAGTCCATTTGCATTTTATAGATATAAATCATTAGTGAGGTTTTAGAAATTTTAGCAGATACTGGCCGCACCTCTCCATGGAGAACTATATTTATCACCCACCACTAGAATGTCTCCAGTGTTTTGCAACAACTTCCTGATATTGTCAGACATAAATACAAATGATGTTTGTGTTGTTCATTCAGTTAATTAGAAAAAATCTTCCTCATATGCCAGAGTTAATTTGCATATTTGCATCTGCATGACCATTAATATCCTTTCATTTCTCCTAAATGGCATTTGCATCCTTGGAAACAAAAGGTTCGTTCTTTTCTTGCCAAACTAACAAAAGTGAGACCCTCATCTTGTCAAGCATCTGTTAAGTACAAGTTTTGTGTGTGGGTCAACAACAGTGTGAAGACTGCTTTAAAATTACATAGAAGTGAGCTAAAATAATCCCAGACCAAGCTTGAAAGTTACCTCATTGGGCCTCTGTGTAGCAGCTCCTATAATAGAAAGTCGAGGATCGCTTTCTGTGGCATTGCTTCCTCATAAAGACCAGTATCATCTATAGAGACTTCTCATAAACTCAGGTATGTGAACAATTCCACAGTTATTGTCTCTCATATCTTTATTACATCTTCTCTCCTATTCCACATCATAAAAGATAGTTTAGAAGAAACGCTGGTGTGGGAAGGTAACAAAGACTATATTTAACTAGCACTGAAAAGTCTGGCATGTTCATCCAATCATGAATGATTTTAATTTTATCATATTGCCATGTTGACTGCTTAGTATGTTACAGGTGATTTGTCATACCAAAAAAATTCTTTAAGTAGGACCTAGATGCCATTCTGTAAGTCTGTTTTCTGTGCTTTTCCACATCTATTTTTTCTTAAATATG
Organism: Bettongia penicillata ogilbyi; assembly: GCA_023548195.1. NCBI lineage: Eukaryota > Metazoa > Chordata > Mammalia > Diprotodontia > Potoroidae > Bettongia > Bettongia penicillata. Next base: position 4,029,832 of record JAJHZJ010000589.1, read on the forward strand.
GTAATATTTATAAAATTAATTCTATAGTCATTTGAGTTTGGATTATTTATATCTAGTCCCTTTTATCACTGCTCATTTATATAGCAAGACCTTTGAGAGGAGCAGTAAAAGTGAAGGAAGGAAAGAGAACAACATGCCAATGATCAAACTCTATAAAATAAAAATATCATTGCAAAAGTTTCATTATGAAGATTATGATTTTTAAAATATTGCTCAAAGATTCAGAATAAGAAAAAATTCTTATGTCAATCAATTTATCATCAAGTGTTTATTAATCAGCCACTATGTGGCAGGCCCTCTGTTAAGCCTTGGGACTATGAAAAAAATACAAAGAAGCAAAAAAAAAAAAATAGAACAAAACCCGGTCCCCACCCTCAAGGAGCTTACAATTTAATAATGAAAGAACAAGCAAATGATTGTTTAAAACAAGATACGTGTGGGAAAATTTGGGTGGTAAATCCTTAGTTCTTTGTACACGGTAAGAAAGAACATCAGTTGAAGCGTTTGTGAGATTGGCAGGTGTCAATCTAAGAAGTTCAAATTTTTCTTTCTGTAACCTTAAGAACATGGATTTTTTGGACAGTCAGGATGAGGTAGCCTCGTTATAAATTAAATGCCTTTATCAAATCTCACTAAGAATGAAAGATTAGACCTTGTTATTTGGTTGAATGCACTTTTGAAGTTAAAAAAAATAAAGATTATGTTTCTGACAGTCACAATATATAATTTTCACATGGCATCTTTCAGAAACCAGTACATATTTTGAAACTACATTTCAACAAATTATTCACTAGTTTTTTGTAAATAAGATAAAACCAGATATTAACATCACCCAAGGAAATGTTGCATTAAATAGGAGTAAAGAAAGATTTTAGCCATGAAAGCAGGATTTGATGAGGAATTTTGGATGGATAGAAAAGAGATTGGAGATATGCTGCAGCCTACTTGTATCTACCATACATTATCTCCATTGAACTCTGGGGAAATCAACACTAAATCTTTAGAGATTGTGGTGGCCCAAAATTTACAAACATACAGTTTCAACCAGAGAATGTTTTTTGTCTAAAATCAAGACAAAAAACTGTGCTGGAAAGTAATTTGGTTTCATTACTCTTGGAAAAAAAATATTTAAATACCTAGAAAAAACCAATCAACTAATCAGGTAAAGGTAATACAAATATAAAAAGTGAAATAAGTTCCACTCATAAGGATCTTACATTCTTATAGGGATCAAAAGTACATGTTAAAAACATAGCACAAATAGAAAGACAAACATATTCAATATATTAAAATATAAGGTAATTTGAGAGGAAAGACACTAGCAATTGATGGCCTCAAAAGACTTCTAGAATTCTGGGAGTATCTCTCTGAAAAATCCATGGGAGAACATGGACAATAATTTCATGCAAAACCATAGAAAGAGTTACTATCTACTGTAATATCCATATTAATTGGTTCACAAATTCATTAAGGTATTGGTACATTAAAGGCAGGAAATAATACTTTCTAGGCAGATAAAGTAACGGAAAGATCTGCATTAAATCTCTGTCATTTAGTTTTAATAAGACATCTAGGCAGTGTTTGGTAAATAGGAATAAAAACCTTAAGTAAGAACTAACATATATGAATATAATTTATCCTAACAACTTAAGAAATCTTAATTCTTTATTGTTTGGATTCTTATGTGCTATTATTATGAGATGAACACATTAACATGTCATAATCTATCTGGAACAATGAAATTATGTGACAGGGCTAAATGATCACTAAAGTCCTTTCCAAAGATTCCCTATCTACATGATCAATACCACCTTATGTTTATAGTAGGGGCAGCTAGGTGTCATAGTGGATAGGGCTCTAAACACTGGCTCAGGATCACCTGAGTTCAAATCCTACTTTAGACTCTTACTTAGTATGTGGTCTTGTGTAAATTACTTATTTCTCAGTCCTAGTTTTTATTTATAAAATGTGAATAGGGATAATACAACCTCCCAAGGCTGTTGTAATGATTGGGATCTTTTATTTTATTTTATTTTGCAAAGTACTCTGTAAACTTTGAAGTAATACATGAATGTTAGCTATCATTATTATATAGTGTGTTCATGCTTCTATGTGTCTTTTGGTATAAGGTCAAGTTCTAAAGCAATGGCCTTTATTTTCTTTTTTTAAACATTTTATTATTTTTATGAATTATTTTCTTTTTAACAATGGGTGCAGGCTACTGCCTGCTTTGGGAGGCCCATTTGCTGCTGCCTCTACTGCTGCCACCTGAGGAAGCCCAAGTTATGGGGACATCCTGCTCCCTTCTCGGCCAGCCGAAAAGACCCTCTCACTGACCTTTGGTGTCTGTGGGTTGAGGGATCTGTGCTGCTGCTGGAGATTCTGTCCCTGAAGCCTGCTTGGATCTGCTCCTATCGGTGCTGCTTGGCCAAGGCAGGGCTGGGCTGTGTTCTGCATCCAGGTGCATGACAGACCTTTTCTGTCGGTTTTTCAGGTCACTCTGGGATAGAAATCTCCTCCACTCCGTTGTTCTGTGGCTTCTGCTGCTCTATAATTTGTTGAGAGTTCTTCTTTACAGGTGTTTCATGGGCTGTGGGGTAAGAGCTAGTGTATGTGCGTCTTTCTACTCTGCCATCTTGGCTCCGCCCCCTCAATTATTTTCTTTTTAAATTTTGAGTTCCAAATTCTTTCTTTCCATCCAGCCCCCTCCCACATTCCCTAAGAAGGCAAGCACTATGATAGAAAATCGTGCAAAACATATTAGAATGGACCTCATTTTCAAATGTGGCTGGATTTAGAGACTTTATAGTCATATTTTTAAGCTGACTGTATAGCCTCATCCTTTATATCCTATTACTCTATATTATAATTGTAGCTATTTAAAAAATATAGTGACCTACTTATAAGGAAGCTACATAGAACTACATAGGTATCACTGAGACATAGTAGTGTGTGTTTCATAACTAGAACATAGCAATGAAAAGATATCCCTAATATAAAATAAGACTGTGTAAAATATTAAGTAGAACAACATAACATATCAATAAAATACATTTCAGCATGAAATCCACAAACCAGAGAGAGACAACATGGTACAGAGCAACAGAACTGATGTTATGGAAAGATTATATTCTAAGCCATTGGCCAGAGCCAGTAAGTCATGGAAGGGTATTTTAAAGCTCACACAGAAGAAAGACACAAAAGTTAGGGAGATGTCAGTCATCTAGACAAATTCAGGAGGTTTTCTCTGCTAAAATATCGAACAGGCTTTGCTGACCACTTTGTCCTTTCAAAAAATAGAATTGACCAGCAGAAATATACTTTCATAGTTCATAGTAGGTAACCAATAAACAGGAATTAGTTGATAAAGAGAAATTAAACTGGCACCTTGAAAAGTAGTATACATGCTATCTTAGATTTTGTGCTAGACAACTGCCAGACAATCTGAGATATACATTAGAGTTTGATAATATAGATTTCTGACAGTTCAAAGAAGGGATGGGTTTCTTGGCTTACAATTCTGTAAGAAAAGTGTTTTCAAAAGGTATATAATGATCTCAGGGGCAACTAGGTAGTACAGTAGATTGAGTGCCAGGCTTGGGGTCAGGAAGACCTGTGTTCAAATTTGGCCTCGGACATTTACTAGTTGTGTGACCTTGGGCAAGTCACTTCACCCTGTTTGCCTCAGTTTCCTCATCTGTAAAATGAGGTTGAGAAGGAAATGGCAAACCACTCTAGTATCTTTGCCAAAGAAACCCCAAATGAGATCACAAAAAAGTAGGACATGACTGAAAATGATAAAACAACAAACACATCATGATCTCAAGAATGAAACTTTGATTGCATAATTATATTTTATTCTAACAAAAAAGATAAATGGATTATTGAAATAAAGAGATATGGATACACAGAAAATTAATTGCTCAGATTATATATTTTTTTAAAGATTATTAGAAGATCAGTCATTTTTCAGTCATGTCCAATTCTTCAAGACCCCATTTGGTGTTTTCTTGGCAAAGGTTCTGGAATGATTTTCTGTTCCCTTCTCCAGTTCATTTTAAAAACTGAGGAAAACAGGGTTAAGTGACTTGCCCATGATTACACAGCTAGTAAGTGTCAAAGAATAGATTTGAACTCAAGAAAATTATTCTTCCTGTCTTCAGGTCTGAGATTCTATGCACTACTCCACCTAGGTGCGTAATGATGAGGGTGACAATGTTTTCAAATACTAGATCAGGGATAGGGAAACTGTGACCTCAAGGCCATATATGACCTTCTAGGTCCTTGGAATGCAGCTTTTTGACTGAGTTCAAGTTTTACAGAACAAATCCTTTTATTAAGGGAATTTGTTTTATGAAGTTTGGATTCTGTCAAAGGGCCTCACTTGAGGTCCTAGAGGGCCACGCATGGGTTCCGCACCTCTGTCGTAGGTCTTCCTGTCTTACCCAGGCTGAAAGTGTGAGACCTACTCACAGGCCAAATTGCACCAGTGGTCAGCATGAGAGCTTTGATCTGTTCCATTTTCAGCCGGGACAAGTTCACCCTTCTGAAGGCGACCTGATGCCCCCCCAACCCTATTTCCTGGGGCTCACTGTATTTAGGCTAAACAGACAATTGGTGCTACAGCTTGGTCCAGAGCTCTGGAGTTCTGCCAGTCTGTCTCCCCAGCAGTTAGGATTATAAAGGTCTGACACAACTCTCACCATTCAGATTAGATTTTTAAAAGGCATGTTAAGAAAGTGATAATATGAGCAGGTCAATGAGGCTAAATACCAACGAGTGATCTAGTCTTGTAAGAATCGCAGGATCACAAGTATCAAGATAAGTTGATATATGTAATAAATGTTAACAGTGACAATTTTTTTCTCCTTTTTTATTCTATGGTGAGGAAAAGAAGAACATCAAAGGAAAGACAAAATTGCACTTTGGGGTAAATGGGATAATGAGAAGAGATAACAGAGAGAATGTAACACTGCTTACCTAGAACTTTGCCTTCATTTTTTCTACCAAGAGAATGATCTTTATTCAGAGAGGTAAATCCAAATCAATTAGCAAAGGTTGTTAAAAATCAGGATAAACAAGACCTCCATGGGTGCTAATATTTAATCTAATGAGATGATATTTACAGGAGACAAAGGTTAAATCCTATACTTGGATTTTTTTTTTTAAATAATCAACTGTACATATAGAGAAGGAGAAAATATACCTGGAAAATATTTAATGTTTAAAAAAGCTGCAGGTTTTACTAGTCTACAAGTCCTAACAGTTATTAATGGGATATGGCAGCCAAAAAAAGCTAGTGTAATCTCTGTTCTCTCACCGCTAGCAAGCAAAATCCCTTTCCCAAAGTAGTCTGGCAATTACTCTGTACTTGTTAGCCTTAGAATTGTCTGGGGCATCGAGCAGTTAAGTGACTTGCTTAGATTCACAAAGACAATCTTCCTCAGAAGCAGGAATCAAACACAGCTCTTCCTGACTTTCTGACTCTATCCATTCTGCCTCTCTGTAATCTGAAGGTGACAGAATTATAGTATTCAGAATGAGGAAGGCAACAATCCTGCCAGATTCTGTCCTGCTCAGAGCCCATCTAGAGCATCTTATTTGACTTTTAGTGCCACAAGTTAGAAAGGATATTCCTAAACTAGAGAGCATTCAGACAATGGTGACCAGAATGGAAATCAGGCTATTTGAGGAACAATTAAGTGACCTGAGGAGATCAAACCTAGAGAAAAGAAGAAAACACTTATGAAAGACATGATGATAAGTGCTATGTGGCCATAGCAGGGAACAGAAGTTGCAAAGAGGTCTATTAAAGAAAATAATTCTGACCATTAGAGATGTCCAAAAATAGAATGGGCTGCCTCAGAATATAACAAGTTCAACATTTCTGGAGGTCTGAAAGTAAAGTGCAGAGTACCACTTGTTAGTGACATAAGGGAAATTCCTGCTCAGGTATAAACTAGGTGATTTTCCAGGTCCCTTCAAATCTTGAGATTCTAACTTAGAACTTACAGTTTTCAAAGCTCTTTCTTCAAAGTAAGTCTGAGAGCAAATGGTCCAATTGTTATCTAATTTTATAGATAAATTAAGTAACTCTCCCCAGCTCATACAATTAGTAACTTGAATCAAAGTATTATGGCACTTATCCCAATGATCTTCCCACTGTTTTTTCAATTATTGTGTAGTTTGAGAAACTAGAGCAGATCACAGAATACTTTGCCAAATTAAGAAGCAGTTTGTATAGTGCAGACAACATTCCCCTGTTTGAATCTAGACTTGATATTTGCTAGCTATTTAAATGAATCTGAGCCTCAGTTTCTTCATCTGGAAAATGAGACTAATAACGGCTCACAGGGTCCATGTAAGGATCAAGTGAGATAATACGTATTAAGCACTCTGCAAGCTCAAATACAGTTTACAAATATTATCTGCTGATTAGCTAAATTTAAGCAACAATCTTAAAGGCAATACAATGCAACTAGCAGACAAGGTTCAAATGGAAACTTTTCAATGGCAAATACTCATCTGTGTAGTATAAAGGAGTTAGTAGTTCCTTCTTGGGAAATATTTGGGCTGAATTCAGTGAAAGTAGAGCATTCCATCAAATAGCTGGTGACGTATGTAAAGTCACTCAGGGCACAAGGACAGCTCAGACTGGAAAGAAGCATGCCACCACACATGTGTGTTCCAGTGGTTTTCTTTTAGCTGCTAGTTGTCATTGCATTTTGAAAGCTCCTACAAGGCTCAATTGCTCCTAAGAATTGAGGATCACTCAAGGGTTTTATCTATGTAATAGCTAACTTCATCTCCATCTTTCTATTCTTTGATGAGTCAAGAAACTCAATGCAGCTATTTATGTTGCCCCATAAAAATATTCTTCTCCCTAAACATTCTATTTGCACGAACCTGTTCCTGGAAGTGAGTTATTTTTCTCCAGGGTGGGTCCTAAGGTCTGGATTACTTTTCCACCTCACACTCTTGTACTCACCTTGGAATTTAACAAACTGTTTCCTACTGAGGTAGACTTCGGAGCTCTCCACTGAGAAGCAGCTGAAGAAAGAATAGTGGAAAGTAGGGATCAAGTCTTTCCTTGGGATGCGTACATCTGATTGTAGTCATAGAGCTTCCGTAAAGGCGTGAGAGGCCGCTATCAGCATCAGTGAAGAGAGTGCCTACATCCAAGAAAACAGAGACCTTTTGAAGTATTGAAGTCTTTCTTGTCAATTTAATTTGTGATTTTTTTCCAAGTGGTTCTATTGTAGGAACTGTTGTCCTTAGAAAGGATTATTGGTATGGTATTGGAAAATAAGGGAAGAATCTAATTCTTTCTAAATTAAAATTAACTAAATTTACCTAAAATTAACTAAAATTTTCCAGGGGCTAAATGTGCCATGTGTCCAACATGGAAATGTAGAGACTTAGGCTGGTAAAACCTCCTCTTTGTGTTAAGAACATTATACTCCCCAACCACAGTGGGGAATACCCCATGTGCTCCTCAAGAGTCATGCAAAGACTATTTAAGCTTACCATTTACTGCCATGTGACATGAAGATCTATAACTGCCAAAGGATGGAAACTGATTGAAAAGGCCAAGAATTGCTCACTCGTTTATTGGTGTTTAGTAATTTTTTTTTAGTTATGCACAACTCTTTATGACTTCATTTGGGATTTTCTTGGCAAACATAGGAATGGTTTGCCATTTCATTCTCTATCTCATTTTACAGATGAGGAACCCAAGGGAAAAAGGGTTAAGTGACTTGACCAGGGTCACACAACTAGTAAGTGTCTGAGGTCACATTTGAACTCAGGAGAATGAGTCTTTCTGACTCCAGACCTAGCACTCTATGCACTGCACCCCTCATCTCATGCCCATTTCCATAATACTGAGACAATACCCCTCAACCTCAGACTAACCAAATTCTTTAGTCTTTGTGTGATTTATGCTCCGTTGTAATACTAACACCTTAAGAAAAAAGAACACAGAAAGTTACAGAATGTTGGAGCTAGAAAGAACTTTGTAATCTATCTTCTATATCCCTATACTCTCTTTATTTTATAAATGTGGAAAAAGAGGCTGACTTCCCTAAGCTCAAACAACCTATCAATAAACATTAATAAGAACTTAGTATGAGTCAGTCCCTGTGTTAGGCAAACCGACAAAAGTGAAACAGCAACTGCACCCAACAAGTTCCTATCTTATTAGAGGATAAAAAACATTTAACCACATACCTATGCACAAAGTAAATAAATATGAGAGAATAAATACTGGAGCCAGTTACTCATAGATTTCCCTTGTATCTAGACCAATGTTCTTTCCACTCCATTGAACTGCCTCTGAGATATTTAGATCTGAAGACACTGACAGAGGTTTTCATTTGTTTGTTTGGGAGGGTGAGTTATTTCTGAGGTATATGTTTTAATTGCTCTTATCTTAAATTCAAAATCCAAATGCTTTATGACCCTGAGAAGAAAGACAGCTTCCAAGGAAATCCCATATGAATCAAGACCACCAATCACTGGTAATTTACAGAATAAGACCTGAGAGCCATATAATCAATTTGCGACTGACAATGTATTTGTAAATATAAGTTATGTAGGCTTATTTTATTGGAAGCATAAAATGTCTAGGAAAGATCATCAGAATATCCTCACCTGGTCTGACTTGGTAATTGAGCCAACAAAATGTTTATTTGCTTCAAAAAATCAATTTGTTATATTCATAAGCAGAGTTATTTTACTGCTACAATGAAAGGACCTAAAGAAAAATTTCACAAAGATTGGAACTTGGATTAAAAAGCAATCCTATAAGAAACAATCTTTTAACTTTGCAAGATGCATAATTTGACTCTTAGAGGCATTTTAAATTAATTTACGTATAGGAAAGATCTCTCTCATTGTCTCTTCGGATGCCAATGAGTTTGCAAAGAAGGATTTCTTCATCACATATTCCACCATTAAATCAAATTGTTTGGCATTCCAAAATCTATATCTAGCCCTCCAATGATTTCCCAACTAAGGCCATCCTAATGAATTATGTATTGAGAATTGTGTTGCAACTGAAGGAATGCCAAGGCAGTTTCTCAGTCCTCTTTAGCCTTACGAGCTGCAAACACACCCCTAGAAGCTTGAAGTCAGATCCTAGAGAACTGACCACCCCCAGGCACAGCTATCATTACTTACCAGGAAGGTGGGGTGGGGGATTACCATATTAGGGCATTCCAAAGGAAACTTTCCCATTATGTGCTTGGTTTCAGGTAGGCAACTGCACCGAGTTTTTAAAGAAAGCATTGAAGTTTTGTTTTATTTCGCTATAAAATTGTAAATTTATGGCAATCATGCAATCTGCTTTCAAATGGGAGTCCCAGAGGAAAACTAAGCTGTTGGAGAGAAAGTCAACCTCTTCCTCCCCTTCCCTCTCATAATCCTCAAGTGAGTGTGGATCCCACCACAATTAGAAAAGAGAAAGCCTTTACACACTAAGGCTTCAAATTACAGCCTTGCCTTTGTAGCAGAGGGAGGGACTCGGTTTATGAGAGATGAAAAAAATAGTCATTTCAAGGAGTCTTTAAATTTTTTCTCCCTAATCATTTCTGGATACTTAGGCTTTTAGAAAGAAGCTTAGAATACAACTTTGAATGAGGAGTAACTATTTAAGGAAATTAAAGTGCCCTACAATAAGGTGTGGGAAATTCCGGGGAAAATGACAAAAGAGAATATAAAAGGCACTAACAGATTCAGTATAATTGGTCTCAGCACAGTTTAATGTCAGATAAAAAAATTTAACTGGAATTGAACTTGAATTTCTCAAACAATGGCCTCTCCCCTTCCTCTTTGATTTAGTTAGAGCATTGGCCTTTGTGGGCAGGGAGGGTAAGCCTCCTGGGATGTTGATTTAGGCAGCCCGCCAACTCTCTAGTTGGCCAGTCAGGTTTGATCGGTCACAATAGCTTTATTCCTTTCAGTCAGGAGAATTACTTAGAAACGTGGTCATTGTTTCCAAATACCCTGTGTTTAGCAACAGTCCTCAGAAGACAAATTCATTGGCGATTGTCTTTAGCTGCCTTTAGAACACTATTAGAGGGAGTGAAAGGGGGGAAGAGAGAGACAGAGAGACAGAGACAGACACAGAGAGATAGACAGAAACAGAGAAACAGTAAGAGAGACAGAAATAGACAGAGAGAAAGTGAAGGAGAGAGAGAAAGACAGAGGGAGGGAGACAGAGAAAAACAGAGACAGAGAGAGTCTACTTATTGTTTCTTCTTTCACATACATTAACAGAGCTTCTGTTTTGGTATGGGAGGAGTATTCTCCTAGGGAGGAGGCTGAATTCTCCTCCAGTTAACACAGGCTGTTAATAAGTTTTAGTGAATTAGCACCTGCTGGGAGAAGAAAAGCAGGCAGATGCAGTGGCCAGAGCCAGCTGGCTGAGGTGCAAGATCTCTGAGTGAGTCATGGCTTCACTTTGCTTTTCTCTTCTGAATCAAGCTCATGAGAAAGCTCAGAGGAAAACCTCTCTAACCTCCTGTGCTGGACCTTGTCCAGAACAAGGTCTCCTGGGAAGACAGGTCAGAGTGTTAACTGAGCAGAGGTAGGAATTCTCAGGCAATTTTAGTTAAGACTTAGGTAGTTATTTAACTCAGGCTCATCAGGCAGGTAGAAGGTCCAAATTGAATATGGAGGAAGATGATATGATCATAGGAATTAAAGTTAGAATGATAAAAAGATGACTAGAGGTCATCCAGTCCAAATGTCCCATTTTAAAGATGAGGAAACTAAGGCCTTTTGAGGTTATGACATTTACAAGGTCACACAGTTAGCAAATGACAGATCACAGATCAGAACCCAATTAGAACCTATTTTCTTTCCAACACACTAGTAGAGAGTTAACCTAGAAACTGGTATTGAGTAGCATTTTTATATCATTTGTAAGTGCTATGAGAAGTTGGGAGAAAGTGAGAAATATCCACAGTTATAATAATAGCAACAGTATTTTAGCGCACATATTCATAGCTTTAAGGTTTACAAAACATTTTACATATATTTTCTCACTGTATCTCACGAACAACCCTATTGCAAGGTAATGTAGCTATTCTAACTCTCTCCTCCCTGGAAGCACAGTATAGTATCTAGGACACTAGACTTGGCATCATGAGTCTCAAAGGTAATTTTGTCTCTGGTTGGCACTGTTTGATTTTGGAAAATTTACCTAACCTTCCTGAGACTCAGTTTCTCCTTCTGTAAAAGTGTAAAAAATGTTCTTTTTTGTAAAAATAAAAAATAAATAGTATTTACTTCCCAGTGTTGTTCTGAGAAATCACTTGGTAAACATTGAAGAACAATGAATATGAGATATCATTAATTTTATGCCCATTTTACAGAGGAGGAAACTGATACTTCTACAGGCTGAGTAACTGTTCAAGGTTACATGGCTAGAACAATTGTGAGAATTTTAATCAGATCTGAATCTAAGTTCAGTGCCATTTGTGCTATATGAAATAAACCTTGATATCTGTGTATGTGTGTATATATACACATATATATGATATAATATACATAATATATATGTATGTATACACACACAATATACAATGATACATATCATTGTACAAAGCTATTTGTAAAATCATATGTCTATAAAAGTTTATTGATAAAGGCCAAATTATGTCACTACAGATTTTTGAGAGAAAAGTGGCAGAGTCATTTCTGTCTTGGAAAGATTACAGAGAGGACAAGAGAAATAGAAACAAGGGACTCAATTAGAAGGCTATTTCAATAGCTCCAGAAAAAGGAAATGAGAATCACTGTCTTCTCAATGCATGGGGGAGGGGCTAGAGGGAGAGAGAAAATTTGGAACCCCAAATTTCAAAGTGAATGTTAATTTTTTTTAGGTTTTAAAAAAAAGGAAACAAGAGTCTAAAGTAAAATGATGTCCAAATGGGTGTAAATAAGGGGATGTGTACAAGAGATGTTTTAAGTCAGTCACTAAGTATTAATTAAGGGCCTAAGTGCTGAGGATCCAAAAGCAAAAGACAATTCTTGACCTTGAGAATTTTACACTCTTATGGGAGAGACAACATGCAAACTATGTACAACAAGTTATGTACAGGATAAGGAGGAGATAATTAACAGAGGGAAGGCACTACAATTAAGAAGGACTGGGAAGGTGGGATTTTGGCTGGAACTTGAAGGAAACCAAGGAAGCCAAGAAGCAAAAAGGAAGAGGGAAAGCATTCCCGGTATGGGGGAACAGCCAGAAAAAAATGCTTGGTGTGGAGAAGGAATGTCTTGTTTAAGGCAAGGAGGCTAATGTCACTGAATCACAGAGTTCATGGGGTGGGTGGGGAGGGAGGTGAGCAATAAGGTGCAAGAAGACTGAAAAGATATAGAGGGGAGAGTTAGGTTATGAAGGATTTTGAATGCCAGAGAATTTTTATTCCGGGGGTAGTAACAGGCCACTGGAGTTTATTGACCAGGCAGAGGACTTGGTTGAACCTGCTTTTTGGGGGAGGGATGAAGAAACGGAAAAAAAAAAAAAACCAACCCTTTAGCAGCTGAATGGAGAATGAACTAAAGCAGGAGACTTGTGGCAGGTTAACCAACCAGCAGGCTATAGTGGTCCAGAAGGGAGGAGATGAGAGCCTGCACCAAGGTGGTAGCACTATTAGAAAAAAGAAGGGGGCATTTCTGAGCAATGTTCCATAAGTGGAATCAATAGGCAACAGATTGGATATGGTGGTAAGAAATAGTAAGGCAGTTGAGGATCCTAGGCTATGATCCTGAGGCACCAGGAGTATGGTGGTACTCTCAGTAGCAATCAGGATGTTTGGAAAGGGAAAGGTTATGGTGGTGGGGGGAAGTAATGCATTCAGCTTTAGAACTGTTGAGTTTAAGATGCCTACAGGATATCAAGGTGTCTCCCAGGCAGATGTGAAACTGAAGATGAGCACAGAATTTAGAGTAGGATAGGTAGATTTTAGAATCATCAGTGATAATTGAATTCATGGGCACTGAGGAGATAACCAAGTAAAGAAGTATAAGGGGAGAAGAGAAGAGAGCCTACAATAGCCCTACAGGGCATCATGGTTAGAAGATGTGACTTGGATGAAGAGGCAACAAAGGTAACTGACATGGAGTGATCAGACAGGCAGAAGAGCCAGAAGAGACTAGAAATCTCAGAAACCTAGGGAGAAGAGAGAGATTGGCAGAGTCCAAGGCTAAAGAGAGGTCCAGAGAAAAGGCCAATGGATTTGGCAATTAAGGGATCTTCAGTAGCTTTGGAGAGAGAAGTTTCAGTTGGATGAGTAGGTTGGAGGCCAGAATGGAGAAGAGTTAAGAAGACAGTGAGAGAAGAGGAAGGAGGAAGTGGAGGTGCCCAGTGTAGACAACCTTCTTAAGGAGTTTATCCACAAAAAGCAGAAGAGATTTAGTGTGGTAGTTGGCTATGCAATTCATCTATTATGTATACACATGCAAGGTGTGTATATGTGTGTGTGGTTACTGTTGTTCAGCCATGTCTCTTTGTGACCCCATGGACCATTGCATGCCAGTGTTGTCCATGGGGTTTTCTTCACAAAGATACTAAAGTGGTTTGCCAGTGGATTAAAGCAAATACAGGTTAAGTGCCTTGCCCAGGGTCACACAGCCAGTAAGTGTCTGAGGCCATATTTGAACTCAGTGCTTCCTGATTTCAGACCCAGTTCTCTATCCACAGAGTCCTCTAGATGCCTTTATGTACATATACATATGTATGTATATATTTGTAGTATATAGTATGTACATGTTATATATTATAGTATGTTTATGTATATATACACAGTACATATGCACATTTAATTGTGTGTACCCAATACCTACAATATACATATACACATGTATATTGACGTACACATGCATGTATGTATACATGTATATATGTACATACTGTGTTCATACACACAAAAGCTGAAGACAACGGGTGCTATGAAATTAAATGATGGTAGTCCAGTACAACTCTTAAAAAAGCATGTCATTCACTCAATAGTCATTGAGTTCTCATAGAACTTTTTTTCTTTAATTTATTTTGAATTTGAAATACTATTAAGCCATTTTAAACACTCTTCTCTCTAAATGTATTGGCTCCAAGTGAAACCAGTGACATTTTCTGGCCTCTCTCCTACATTCATCTGTTGACTATCATTTCCTATATCACAAATAATAGATCATATGCTCCTCCTTTTGTAGAGTTAGTTTAAAACTATACTTTAGGGGTGGGGGAAAAGGGGTGTTTGACCAAAGCATATGCTCAGTTGTGCCCTCTCTGGGAGTGAACTTCTAAGAGGAAAATATCACTTTTAGCATGTCTTCCATAAGAGTCTGAGATACTGCAAAGTATATTCTTTTTGCTTTGTTTTTTGGTTTTTTCTTTCTCTTGGTTTTTACCTTTTGTTCTGATTCTTTTCACAACAGGACTTAGGTGGAAATATATTTAATATGATTGTATACGCATAGTCTATATCAGATTGCATGTGATCTTAGAGAGGAGGTAGAGGGAAAAAATTTAGAACTCAAAATCCTATAAAAGTGAATGCTGAAAACTAAAAATAAATAATTTTTTTAAAAATTTAAAAAAAGAACTTATGCATCAATAGGGTCTGAGAAATTATCTAACTGGAACCTAACTATCTGTTCACTCTGTTGTTGCTGCCTCTTCTTTAGATTTCTGTTTGTCTTTGGGATGAAGTAGGCCACATCCTCCACAGAAATGTAGAGGAACTCATTTGTTTTCTGGGCCACAGTTTCAATCCTATTTCAAAAGTGAAAATTGGTCCCCAAAAATGCAACAGGGGTTTTTTTTTCCCCTGGCAGGCTATATCTGATATTCATAGAAACCTATCACACTTGACAATTTGCTTTTTTAACTGATAGGAGAATGAAATATGACTAAGCAGAGGATCCTTTTTTGTTATAAGCTTGTATGGGAGAAAGAATGGTGGCAATGTGGTGGCTGCCCATGAGACCCTGGTACCCTTCTCTGTGAACTGACTGAAAGGTCTACAGAATGCCACATAATAAAGTTGTTAGAGCTGCATGTACTTTTATGCAGGGTCCTTCACAGATGTTCATCTGTTGAAAAACTTTCAAAGCCTGCTTTGCCTCTTAAATTTGTACCTGGTAATGCTTTCATTTTGAAAGTTTAATCTTTGAGGTCTTTGGAGGACATAACACTTTTGCTTCTTATCTCTTTTCCCATCCAGGAAGACTATAGTTAGGGCATAATGTTTTAGGGACATTCTTGTCTCCAATCCTTAAGGTCCTCCACCAGTCCTTGATGTTTTGCACAATAGCCCCTGACTGCCTTTGCCACCTTTGGTTTCCCTTCATTCTGGTAGCCCTCTCCTGAGGTCCTTCTTCCCTGACCTGCTACACCGCCGTTCTTAAGTAGACCAAATTCAGTTGGTGGTGAAGTGGGAAGTACAGAGGACAGTTCTCCCTAACAAGATATAGTCGATTAGTCAAGAAGATTTACTAAGTGTAGATTGTGTGCCAGGTACTGTACTAACCTTTGGAGATACAAAGAAAAACAAAAGCATAGTCCCTGCCCTCAAGGAACTTACATTCTGCTGGTGGAGACAATATGCAAAAATGTATGTGTATACAAGATACATGGAGGGTAAATGAATGGCAATCTCAGGGAGAATGGAGGAGCACTGAGGTCTGAGCAGAGTCTTAAAGGAAGTCTAAGTAAGGAGACATAACATTCCAGGCATAGAGACAGCCATTGAAAATGCTGGAGGATGCTGTGATCTGTGGGAGGTACAAGAAGACCCCTGTCCGTGTGTCACAGGATACAAGGCAGGGAGTAAAGATTAGCTAGATAGGAAGCATCCAGGTTATTAAGGGCTTTAAAAGACAAAGAGAGGATTTTATAATTTATCTTGGAGATAGAAGGCAGTCACTGGAGAATACTGAGTGGTCAGAGCTGTGCTTTAGAAAAATCATTTTGGCAGCTAAATAGAGAATGGTCTAGAATGAGGAGAGACTTGAGGAAGGGAAACCAACCAGCAAACTATTGCAGTAGTCCAAGTGTGAGATGATGGGGGCCTATACCCAGGTGGTGGCTGTGAGAGTGAGAAAAGCAGGTGACACGTGTGACAGTGAGAGATGTTGCAAAGACCAAAGCTTGACCATATATTGGATACGTGGGGTGGTTGAGCCAAGGATCACACCTGTATTCAAAGCCTGAGTGACTGGAAGGATGATGATGCCCTTGAAAGAAATGAGTTCAGAAAAGGGGAGGGTTTAGGAGAAAAGATGGGTTCTATTTTGTTCATATTGAATTTATGGCATCTTGGCATCCAGTCTGAAAATTCCAAGAGACAATTGGTGATATGAAACTGGAGGTCAAAGGAGAAGTTAGGAGTGGACAGATAGACTTGAGTCATCTGTATTAGAAGATAATTAAATCTGTGGAATCGGAAATATAAGCAAGAAATTAGAGAGAGAGGAGAAAAGGGTACAAGAGAGAGCCTTGGGGAATATTCCAGGCATAGTATTTGGTGATTTGGATGAAGATGTAGAAAAGGAGAAGGAGATAGAACAGTCAGGCAGGTGAGATGAGAATTAGGGAAATCATTTTAGAAAAACCTAGGGAAGAGAGAGTATTCAGGAAAAGAAGTTTACCAGCAGTGCCAAAGCCTGCAAAGACATCAAGAAGGATGAGAGAAAATGGCATTCAATTTGCTAAGAGATCATTAGTAACTTCAGAGAATATACAGAGTCTACAGTTTATGTGGTTAAGAGTTTAGCACATAAGCTTTCTATTAACTGAAGATTTTCCCTTCATTCAGAATAAATGCTTATTGAATGAATTTAATCAATAAATCAAGGAATGGCTATTTGGCCTTCTTAGGACCAACAGTCCTTTCCCCTAATTGTGTTTGTTTGGGAAAATTAAGCAGCTAAGTCCTATTGAGTTCTTGCTGTTTGTATACATATACTCTCTGCTGGAGCCTCACCAAGCTGGTGTTTGGTTCGCACGACCCCTCTCCCTTCCACCAAATCAATTTACCAAAAGAATTCTCTTTTCCTGCTTTACCGTTCAACTTGACTTCACCAAGAGCACTTGGCTTTACTTGATTCCCATAGCTTTCTCACCATTTTAGATATTTATGAAGGGAAAGATTACAAATTTAACATTTTTTATTTAATCATAAATATTCAGAAAACTTTATATTTCAGCCTCAACCATAAGAACCCTATGCTTTGTGGAGCAATGGATCAGGAATCTGGAAAACCTAAAGTGAAACCCAGACTTATTAACTATGTGACCCTTGGGCAAGTCATTCAACCTTTCTGTGCCTCAGTTTCCTCATCTGTGAAGTAGGGACACTAATAGCTATCTGCCACCTAGGATTGTTATGAGAATTAACTAAGATAATATTTATAAAGCATTTTACAAAACTGAAAGAGCTACATAAATGATCTCTATTTTTTTCTGCAGTAGAGCCAGAAGGCTGCCAGTTAAAGACATTTTAAGTCTAATTATAAACCTCTGATCTCACGGATCTCATAAAAAACTGAAGTATGAAAATTGGCTTGCAGCATCAATTTGGCATTTTAAAAAATCTTTAAAACAACTTGGGTATTTCACTTTCTCAGAGAATTTTTTTCTGCCTTCAAAGCAGGAAAAAAAATCAAACTCTCCTTCTTTTTCTTCCCCTGCCTGCCGTCTGAAATCTCCTTCTGTTTGGAGAATCTGCTGTTCTCTTGAAAGTTTCACAATCAGTGGACCCTATTTGTCATCTGCCTGATATTTATATTGTTTTTTTCTTTCAGATTAGATCTTCTTCCCCTTGGGGTTTTATTCTTTAGTTCCCAAAAATCCTCTCCCAATTTTACTTCAGAAACTTGAAAGCAAAACTTTCAGCATGGGCAGTGGAAAGAACCCTGGCTTTTAGTAAGATTTGGGTTTGAGTCGCAGCTTTGCTCTTAATTCTCTGTGTGATGTCAAGCACCTTATTTCTCCAGTCTGGGACTCAGTTTCTTCATTTGTGAAATGAGTAGGCTAAATCTGATGATCTCTAAGATCCCTTCTAGATCCAACAGACTATAGTGCTAGAACTTAGTGTAGTTTTCTCTTTTAGTTTTTGTTGTAAGATAAACAAAACTATGTGTGTAAAACTAGAGAAGGGGAGCATGAGGGGAAGAAACCAGAAGATAAGGATTTCAAAGAAGGGATTTCCATAGGACAATGCTTTGGGGAAAATACTTTAAAATGTGTTCAGGTAAGATCTCATTTTGTATTATCTCCCCTCCTTGATACTATCTGTCCTTCAGTCAAACTGTCTTCTGGAAATTCCCTATTCTTCTGACCTCATTTTGTTTTTCATACCCTCCTCTATGCCTGGAAAGTCTTTTCCATTCCCCTGGCTTGCCGGCTATTGACGCCTATCCATCTTTTAGAGTCATATACTATCAGATGTGGTCTATATATCCATTTGGTTCGACACCCTATATCCCTTTCTTCAAGTGGACTGTGTGGGTTGGTAGTGGTAGAGAGCAATTTGGGGAGGTAGTTACGGAAACAACTTTTAAAAACATCAATAAAATATTTAAAAACCTTTTTCATATACTCTAGCATCTAGTATTTTGTCATATACATTTATATGTATAATAACTTTGTGAATTGAATTATGTATCAAGTTGAATGAACATCTACAAATTTGGGAAAATAAATTTGTGCTCCATAGGAAAAGTTGCATGTAGCTACACACATCTAATACTATCAATGAGACTAACTTCCGAAAACAAAAATGCAATTCTCATAACTTTATAGTCATACAAATTCTCTCAATCAACCCACCAAAAAGCATTTATTAAGTACCTGCTGTGTGCTATTAACTGGTGGTAGACACTATAGACAGAAATACAAAGAGTAAATAAAGCAATCCCTACTTTTGAAGATCTTAAATTCCAATGGGAAATATAAGTGGCATATTATGAACATATACTGTATAAACATAAAGGGAATAAATAGTTTAGTGAAAGATCTTTTAGGAGGGGAGAGAATTAGCAATGGTGGATCAATGAGTCTGGAGAAATAGGTAGGGGCCAGGTTTTAAAGGGATTTAAAAACTAAGTGGAGGAGTTTGTGTTTTATCCTAGAAGGTCATAGGGTGGCATTAAGTTCGTTGAGTAAGAAAGTGATAGGATTAGATGTACTTTTAAGGAAAATCACTTTTCTAGTTTGGAGGAGCATGAATTGGAGTGGAGAGAGACTTAAGGCACAGAGATCAATAAGGAGACTATTGAAATAACTGAGGTGAGAGATGATAAGGGTCTGAACTAAGATGTGAGCCATGTGAGCAGACAGAAGAAATTAGATGCAAAAGACATTGTGGAGATAGTAACAGCAATATTTGGCACTTTATTGGGCATATTGAGTGACAGTGAGCAATTAAGAATGATGTTGAATTTACAAATCTGGAAGACTAGAAAAAAATGGTAGTGCCTTTGATAGAAATGGGAAAGTTTAGAAGGGAGAGGATTTGGAAGAAAAGAATATAAATTCCCTTTTGAACATGGTGAGTTTGAGATACCTCAATCTCATCAGATTAAGTTTGAAATGTCTAATAATCAGTTGGTAATGAGACAATGAAACTCAGAGGAGTTACTGGAGCTGGTTAGCTAGAATGAGAGAGAGAGAGAGAGGGAGAGGGAGAGGGAGAGGGATAGATAGATATATAGACCAATAGAGAATTTTATATGCATTGAGATATAGAGATAGATGTAACTGCAAGTCATTTACATAGACATGGAAGTTAAACATTTAAGACCTGATAAGCATCCCAAGAGAGGGAGTAGAGAAAGGAGGCCTCAGAAAAATGTAGTATCCCCACAGTTAGATGGCATGGTATGGGTAATAAATCAGCAAAAGAAACTAAGAAGAAACAGGCAGACTGGTGAGAGGAGAACTGGGAGAGAATAGTATCAGGAAAGCCTAGAGAACAGAAAATATAAAGGGTAGAGGGTAGTCATCTGTATTAAATGCTTTAGGGAGGCCAAGAAGCATAAGGGCTAAGAAATACCATCATAGTTAGTAATTAAAAGATTGTTGATAACTTTAGATGAAAGAGTTTCATGAGAGTAATGAGGTCAGAAGCATATTGCAGAGGGCTGAGGAGTGGATGATAGAAGAGAAAATAAAGAAAGGGAGTGTACATACCCTTTTCAAGGAGTTTGGCTGAGGAAGGATAGAGAGATCTAGTTAGAAAGGATGTTGGGGTGAAGTTGAGGTTTTTTGAGGATGAGGTAAATTTGAACATGTTTGAAGACAAGAACATGTGAGTAGGAGCAAAGGAGGCAGATGGTGGAGGTAATCCAGGACTGAGAATTGGCAAGAGCTGAGCATTGAAAAAATAAAGCAGCGTGTGGGATCTGAAAGTGAATGACATTCAGAAATTGAATTGTTTGCCTACAGGGTTGAGATTGGAAAGGGAAGAAAGTGAATTTGAAGCAGGACTTATGGCTTAAGAAAGTGCTGTGGTGTGGAAAGATTGAAAGATCTCAATAAGAATGAAAAATAGGTTTAGTAGAAGTGAGGCATATGGAGAAATAGAAGGATAGGAGGATATAATGAGGTAAAGGAAAGTCAAGGTCTCTAATTCAGGTAGTAGAACATTTGTGGGAAATGGTGAGATTCGATTTTAACCATTCTTAGGAACAGATCATGAAAATGAAAGAGAGATATCTGGAACCAGACAGGGGAGAGTTTAGAAGAAAGTGAGAAGAGAGAAAGTGGAGGTACCCCATGTTGATGATTTTATGTTAAGTAAAATGGTAGAATGTAGGGCGAAAAACATTCCTTTCAAATTTTTCCTATACAAAATGTTTAAAATAAATGTTTTTAAAAGTGCTCCAATCTACTTATTTAAAGTAACTTGGGTTTTGCCATCTGTTGCCACAGAGTGAACCAAGAATATAGTAAATACAATATGAAAAAATAAATCTGCTGCCATTCACTGAAATAATTAATCTTTTTGCCTAATGGGACTCTCTTCCACCATGGTGCTTCTTATCAGTAACAAAAAGCTTGTGGCTACTTCTGGGGACTTTAATTTGGACAGTTTCCATTTTACCAATTAAGTGACAGGATAGCAACAATTTTATTTTCATCTCCTCAAATTCACCTGGGCTGAGAAAATCTGCTCATTCAACTGGTTTTTGGTTTTGTTTTGCTTTAATTTTTTTTTTTTAAAAAAACTAGACATATAAGCTACAGAATTAAATGAAATACATTCTGGGCATATGCTGACTCCACAAACAGGTGCTTTGTTTCTCTTTTAACTATAGAACTGCCTTGGTGGAGATCTGATATGTGACAATCTTGGACAATTACATTGTGTTTCTAGTGGCTGTACCCAAGGGCTATCAAGGAGCTGGGTGGTAGAGTGAACAGTGTTGGGACTAGAGTCAAGACCTGAGTTCAAATTTAGCCTCAGACACTCCCTAACCATGTGAGCAAATCACTAACCTCTCTTTCCCTCAGATTCTTCAACTGTAAAACGAGGATAATAACAGCACTTGAGGTAATTCAAGTGAATAGAGCACTGGGTCTGTAGTCAAGAAGATCCAAGTTCAAATTCAGCCACAAACTCGTTCTTGGTCACTGTATGACTCTGGACAAGTCACTTAAACTATGACTGCTGGACAAAATGGATCCCCTGCATCTACTTCAGAAGGAAAATGGCAGATCTCTTCAATATCTTTGCCAAGAAAACCCCAAATGAAGTCACAAAGAGTTGCACACAACCAAAACTGAACAGCAAAAGAAAAACACTTCCTAAGATTGTCATGAGAATCAAATGAAATCCTTTATATATGGAAAGTGATTGACGCATTGTAAGGATTCTATAAATGTTGATTCCCTTTGTCCCTTTTCCTGTCTTCTGCTAAGTCATTAGACTTAATTAGATATCCTTAGATCTGACCAGGGTAATGCTATAGGAAAGATTACCAGGAATTCTCAGACTTACACAACTTTTCTGTTTTATGGCTTCTTATAAGACATTTTATCTTTTCTTATAGAGGTGGCTAGATGACTCAATGGCTCAAGCTCCTGACTTAGTGTGAAGAAGACCTAAGACTAAGTCTGCCCTCAGACACTTACTAGCTGTGTGACCCTGGGCAAGTCACTTAACCTCTGCCTCCTTTAATTTGCTCATCCATAAAGCATGGATAATAATAACACTTACCTCAAGTGAGATAATATTTTTAAGAGCTTTGTAAATTTAAAGCTCTATAAAAATTCTAGCTATTTTTATTGTCAAATATCATGTGGTATATATGACCTTCCTTAAAATTAATCAGCAGTCAGAGCATCAAGATGGACAAGACTTTAACCACCAGACATCTTCCAATAAATGAGCACATTAACACTAAGAAGACATCTTCCAGTAAATGAGCATGTTAACAATGACCTTGGGAAAACCTCTGGAAAAATAGTAATGCTTCACTCATTGGAGTAATCCAATGTGCATTGGATTAATAACACCCAATAAAGAACAGTTACATATTTATAAAAGTAACAAACGACACCAAAGTTTATTTGGCATGATATCTATGAAATACTTATATACATGATCAAATGCGGCACAGCAATTTGAGGGGAAGCTCTTAGTAGACTGTATTTTTTTAGAAGCATACTTTCTGACTTTTAAATTAAACAGTTTTAATTATTAAAAGTTCCTTCTTATATTAATCCAAGTAAAACTTCTACCCATCCATTCTAGTTCTGTCCTTTAGGCTTACAAACACTATCAAATCTCTTGTCTGTTTGACAGCCTTTCAAATAATGGAAGACAGCTTTCAGATTCCTAGGAAGCTCCTTGTTAGTTTCAATATCTCCATGTCCTTCAACAGCCTTTTAAAAAATATAATGTGTTTTTCAAATAATTTCCTAGTGCAGTCATCTTCCACTAGACACACTCCAATTCAGTTTATTAATGACTCTCTTGCAATGTAATGCCTAGAACTAGATAGTTTTTAATATAATAGAAGTGTCAAACAAAACACTTCCTGGTATGACCGGAACATGATTAAAATGTAATTGGGAAATATTTAGCAAAGTAAATATAATAGAGCACAGATGATGTTTATATATAGTTTTCTAAGTCAGTATGTGGTGGGAAGAATTTTTAGTGGCAGCCCTTTTCTGTTTGAAAAGTTAGCCTTTTACATTTGATGCTATTGGTCTATGGTAATGAGAAGCACCATGGCATATAGTAACTAGCCTTGGAGTCAGAAGAGTTAGGTTTTGGTCTTGACTTTGCTGTATAACTTTGAGGACCACTCTTATTTCTGGGTCTCAGTGGTCCTGAAGTTGTACTGAAGCACCTCCACTATAGAAAACCTACCCTTATTCCATAGAAAATCAGTAGGTTGCATTAAAGGATCTCTAAGACTCCTGATAACTCTAAATCTATAATCCCAAAATCCTAAAATAGTAAATTCTGAATGTAGTACTAGATGCCATTTAGAAGTACCTCAGACGCTTGATACTAACTGTGTGACACCTTGGGCGAGTCAACCCCAATTGCCTCATCCTGGGTCATCTCCAATCATCCTGATGAATATCTAGTCACTGGATTCAGATGGCTCTGGAGGAGAAGTGAGGTTGGTGACCTGCACAGCCCTCCTTCACTCAAAACAAAAATCAAGCACAAGTCATGTCATTATTTCTCTGATGGCATGGTCTTCTTTGGCAGCGAAGGATGAACACAGTGGTACCTAGAACCTACTTCAAAAAACTTTGTTAACTTTATTCCTGTTCAGAATCCAAATTTCAGAGTTTGAAGAGTTCTTAGGGGTATTCTAATCAAAACCATGCCTGACAAAGACTCCTCCCTGCAAATACATCTGACAAGAGATGAACTAGCCTTTTACTGTAGGGGAAAATCACTAACACCTGAGTCAGATCAGTTTACTTCTACATAGTTCAAATCATTAGGAAATTTTTCCTGACATCAAGTCTAAATTTGCTTCCTTTGCAGCTTCTGCTAACTGATCCTGGGTCCATTTCCTTTTTTTTCTGCTGCATTGATTAAAATCCTTTCTGAGTGTCATTCCTAAGTATTATATTTTCTACATTTTTATTCAAAGGATAAGTTATGGGTTTGATGGTTTTGTCATAATCATGGGCACATCAGATGGTAGACTCAGAGCTGGAAAGGATTTTAGAAGATACATGGTCCAATCCCCTCATTTTATCACTGAGCAAGATAAGATGAACTGACTAGCCCAAAGTCAAACTCATTTTATCTAGCAGAGCTAAGAATGGAACCTATGTCCTTTGCCTACATATCCAGCATTCTTACCACTGTGTCATCTAGAATTCCTTCCTGTTAAATATATAATATATAATGCATATTATATGTAGTACATATGCTGCATATATGCACATATATTTCTTAAATAACATCTTTCCTTACATGTCATAGGATCATAGATTTAGAGCTGAAATAGACTTTAGAATATACCTAGTCCAGTGCCCTCATTTTACAGATGAGAAAACTGAGGCCCAGAAAGATTACATGTTTATCCAAGCTCACAGGAAGTAGTCAATGGCAAAGTCGGGATAGTTTAAGAGAAGTGAGGTCTTTCTCATATGGTTGGGGATTTTAAACAAAGATATAATCATGTAATCTAGTTACAAGTGCAGGCTGTAATTGTGTCATTTAGGTGCCCGACCTTACTAAATGTGTTTTTAAATATCATTTTGAGATTGCTTCGTCATCCTTGAGCACTTTGTGCAAGCAGAAGTGACAGAGGAGATAGAAATGGGAGTGGGAACAGGTCAGGAATGAAGAGAAGAGAAATTAAAAAGAGAAATATGTTAGCTTCTAAGCAACTGCTAACCACATGAAGTCTGTCCTGAACCCAGAAAATCCAAATTCTAAGTCCAGAAGTTATGGTTAAAATTTACTGGGCTGAAAATATAAGATCACAGTTTTTTTTAATTCACTCTGGAAGACATTATATATGTTATTCCAGATTAAGAAACTCAAGAGCAACTTGTCATTCACATTTTTATTATTAATTACTTTAACAAATATTTTAATAATCATTTTCCAATTGCCCGTTCTCTTGCTTCTCAAAGCTCTAACCAAAATCTAATAAAATTTTCAACAATTCCTAAAAGTTTTCAAAGATTTCTATTGTCTGCTAAAGTTAAATTTTAGAGAAAAGATGTTAGACTTTTTTTTCTTCTTTTTCCTTAACTGAAGCCATCAGGAAGAATTTTAAGTGTATATTTTCAGGGGATCCATGTCGAAAAATATGTTGATATCTATGACCTCATCTAGCTGTTTTAGTCTAAGGACAGGAAGGAAGTAATGATGCTCACAACTTTTATTTTGGCTCTGATTTTCATATGTTAGTGGTCCATTGGCATGTGTAATTTCTCCAAAGATACAGATGGTAACCTATCCACACCTATCTGAACTGTAGGATTCTAGTCTCTGTCCTTCTAAAGATCTACCACAGGGTGCCTAAATGTCCTGAGTTTTTCCTTACATTCCCTCGTTACCAAAGGAGCAGACCATCTGTCCATATCCTCTGGCCACAGGATCTGTCTACTTTATTTTCCAGGCCCACATCTCTCTGGTAACTTCAAATGATGATACATAAAGTGTCCTTCAGATAGTAAGGTAAAGTAGGTAAAGCTTGGCTTTGGCACCCCTAGGATCGTTAGCCTAGGACCTTTGTGAAAAGCAGAATGGCATGGTAAATAGAATATAGGACCTGGAATCAGGAAAACCTGAGTTCGCATCCTGCCTTTGAGGCTAGCCGTGTGACTCTGGGTACCCCATTCAATCTTACGAAACTCTTTCTATACTCAACCTCATTTGAGTCTCACAGTGGCCGCAGTGCTGTTATTCAGTCATTTTCAATCATATCTGACTCTTCGTGACCCCTTTTGGAATTTTCTTGACAAAGATACTGGAGGGGTTCACCATTTCCTTCTCCAGTTCATTTTACAGATGAGGAAACTGAGGTAAACAGGGTTAAATGATTTGCCCAGGGTCACACAGCTAGTAAGTATCTGAGATTGGATTTTAACTCAAATCTTCTTGACTCCAGGCCTGGCATTCTATCAACTGAACCTCACCAAACCAACCTTACCAGGTAGGTGCTACAGGTATTTGTTATTCCCATTTTACAGATGAAAAACTCAGATTCAAGTCATTTATCTTGCCCAAGGACACGCAATTCTTAAGTCTCAGAAGCAGGGTTAGAAAACCAAATATCATCTACTCTGGGTCTACCATTTACCCCAGGAGACCATAATACCTCTGTGTAGTTTACTTATACCACCCACCTGCATCTCTATATTGACCTATGGAGTACCTGCAACATTCTAAGATTCAGAACCATATAACATTACTAGGAAAACCTTTGTCTTAAAAATGAGCTTTTGAACTGGAGAGCATCTTGGAATTATTAAAAACACAACTCAGTTTTCCACATGAAATCTAATTTGTACTAACTGCTGAGTTCATTCTTCATCTGCAATGCCTGTCCCAAATGTAAGTAATAAGGCACTAAATCAACGGACTAGAAATCTAGCTCTATGACCAAGGCTAGAAAATAGCTGTTTTTCATCCATTTCATTTTTCTATGTGAATCCATAATAATTATGTTACCTGAGCTCTGTATGATGCTTTCAAGAATGCAGTGTATTTATTTTATTTTTTTATTTATTTTCATTTTATATATTTTATTTACATTATTTCATTTGATTTTTCAGCCCATCTCTTTTGAATAATCATGGACTTCAAGAGGAAACCTTGTAATTAGTTCCAAAGTGTGATCCAATAACACATTATTAGTGAACCAAAGAATTTAGAGGATCTCATCATTTATGTAATCAATGTCTTTTCCATTTGAAAGCTATGCAGAGTATCTTCCAGGACAGTAGCAAATACCTCTGGGAAATATGCCACTCCTAGGACAAAGTTGACAGTGGATGAGGGAAATGGCTGATGTAAGCCTGGAAGTAATCAAGAAAGCTTTAGGGAAACTTAAAATGGTTTTAAGTTTGTTTTAGGAGAATCTTCTTTTACTCTTCCAATAGCAAAGGTGCAGGTTAGGAATTGTGAGTTTTATGAAAGCTCTTTTGATTTATGTTGTCCTTCATATCCCTTGGGTAATGATATATACCTTAAAATGCACAGGGTTCTGAAATGTGAGTCATTTGGCCCCATTTACAGACTATAGGGACCCTAAATACTCAAAGTTTATTGCTTAGAAACGTCTGCTTTGGAACCAATTTGCTCATTGCCGATTGCAATTTTCAGACTTATTTTTCCCCTAATGAATAAAACATATTATTTGTGTGTTTGGAAAAGAAACTGCTTACATAGATAAGAAATAAACTAAAGAAAATGAAAGTGGGATTAGACAGAATTAGGAATTCCAATTTCTACATAAAGAGGACCAGGGTATCATTTTTTTCTGGTAATTTAGACGATAGTTAGGATTCCATTTCACAATGCTGTTTTCCAAGGGAATTTCTCACTTTTATTTCCAAGCCCTAAATTTTTGTGTTGAAACTAAACTTTCCTGTTGAAACTTCACTGCTTCTGGGAAAGGAATGACAAAGTACTGCCCTGTGACTTCACCCACAATCCCTATGACTCTCCAGAACAAACCATTCTTGCCTGGATACTGCTCCCCTGTATGTGTCTTCTCCCCTGTCACAATGAATGCTCCTTAAGAACAGATACTCTCTGACTTTTGTATTTGTAGAATTAGTACCTAGCACAGCACCTGATAATAATAATTAGCATTTGTATAATACTTGAAAGTTTGTGAAATGCTTTAGACATTTTGTTTTAATTTAATACATTTTCATTCATTCATGAGATATATAAAATTGTGCAAAAAGTCTATATTAATTTCATGTCCTTTAAATGGTGATTTTTGTATATGCTTCTTCCAAAAATGACCATCTTCCAAAGGAAAACCTAGATGTGACTCAGTGCAGCACTGGTCTAAGTCAAGTAATCTGGATTCTAGTCTCAGTCCTGTTTCAAACTAGTAGTCTGATGTTGATTTATTATTGATTTTCTGAACTTCAGTTCCCTAATGAATAAAATGAGGAAGCATGTCTAGACATTCTCCAAGATCTGCTCCAGCTCCATTGAGCAAACATTTATTGAATGTCTGTTATGTGCAAGACACCATGCCATGTGTCAGCAGGGACAGCAAAATGAACAAGATTTCAACTCTGCCTTTAAGGGTCATTGCAGCCTTTGGCAATCTGGAGCAGCCGATGGACCCCTTCTCAGAATCGTATTTGTAAATAACGAAGGAAATGCTAAAATGTCAGTTAGCGGAAATACAGATGTAATTTTATTCCCATCCATGTTCATGGACCCCTGAAAGCCATTCATGGATGCATGGACCCCAGATTAAGAACACCTGCTTTGCAGAGATTAACGAGTTGCTGGTCATTTCCCTCTGTCCCTGAGGTGACATTGATTTCCCCAAGAAGCAATTACATGATTCCAGAGGCTGGGTAGCTGACATGCTAGGCTGGCTGCTTAGTAAAATGAAGAAACATTAAAGAAGATTTATGTATATTTTAGCCATCACCCTAGCATTACACAACAAAGTTTATTGCCCGCTAGATACCAAATTTCAGATTAACTCAGGACTTGAGAACCTATCTGAATTTTGTTTAATTTTTAAATCTAAATTCTGTGGATGACCTGGGGAGAGCAGAAAAATCTTATTTTCAGAATATAATTCTATGGACTGGAGAAACTGTGCCCTTAGTGTAGGTGAGCCAGGCCACGTGTGTCACTGGTGATACATTCTGCAGAGCCAGGATTCCTGTCTTCTGTGCCTCAGGAGCTGATGGTTGGAAAGTGAATACTTGTTACTATGTGATTGCTAGCTTCAAAGGGAATTTCAGAAAGTGAACAGCAGAATTGTCTGTGACAATTTTACTTAGCAGATTATGGACATTTATTATGCAGTGTATCTATTTGGCAGATCCCTGAATAAGGAAGGAGCTGTGGGTGGAAAAATTGCATACCTCAAGGGTCAGATTCTTGGATACATACACAACCTTCACAAAGCTTCTATTTGCGTAAAGGATCATATGGTTTACACATGCAAATGAGAAACTGCTAGAATAAAATTGGGCAACTTCGTGACTGATTTTCTTATATCTGTGTACTTTTCATCTACCTGAGAATGGTTGGGAAGTAGAATGAAGAAAATAAAGTATTTTGATTTTATTTTTGAGAGGGGGAGAGATTCCAATAATCTAAAAATGATTTATAACACTGAATGAGCTCTTTTAGAGGCAGAATGAAATGGTATATAGAAAGCAGCCGCAATCCCTGGGGATAAGGAAGACTTGGGTTCTGACGTTATCCCTGCTATTCAGTCGTGTAGGCTCTTCCTGACCCATTTGGCATTTACTTGGCAAAGATGCTGGAGTAGTTTTCCATTGCCTTCTCCAGCTCATTTTACAGATGAGGAAACTGAGGCAAACAGGGTTAAGTGTCTTGCCCAGGGTCACACAGCCTCCTTTAAAAAAATGACCCTACTTCCTCTTCTCTTTCTCCTGGGGAATTTAGCTTCTGACCTTATCACTTAATTGAAATTCTTCTTTCCAAAGTTATCAGTAAATATCTTATTTGCAAAATGTATGTGCTCTTTTCTTAGCCTTATGCTCCTTGAGTGCTGAGGTGCATTTAATATTGTCAGTCACACTCTCTCCCCTATAGGTTTTCTGTTCTCTCCCTTTTCTCTCTGATCACAATCATTCTTTCTCACTATCCTTTGCTGGCTCATCTTCCATATTACATGCTGTAATTATGGATTGTCCAAGGCTCTGTCCTGTACCCCTCTCTGTTCTCTTTCTGTACTCTCCTCATCAGTTTCCACGGTTTGAATTATCATCTTTCTGCAAATGACTCCCAGAACTTAATATCCCTTGAACCTCAGTTCTGATCTGAACTAAAATCCTGCATCATCAACTGGACATTTACAGTTGAATGTTCCAGAGACAAAGTCAACATGCACGTCCAAAACAAAATTTATTCTTTCCTCCCCAAAACACACCAAATTTCTCTATTTCTGTTAAAGATTTCACCATTTTCCAACTTGTTTTATCAGTAAATCTTAGACATCTTAGTCTATTCTTTTTCCCTCATAACTCACCCACAGTAAGTTGCCAAATCTTATCGTCTTATTCCTGACCTCTTTGCTCCATCCACAAGCCTACTCCTTTATTACAAGTCCTCTTCATTTCTTACCTAAATTATTTTAAGAGCCCTTTAATTGGACTTCCTTGTGCCAAGTCTCTCCTAAATCCAGTCTGTTCTCCACACAGCTGCCACAGTGAGTTTTCCTTAAACACCGACTTGATTATTTTACTCTCCTACTTAGTAAATTCCATTTGTTCCCTAATTCTACTAAGATAAAATAAAAAATTTCCCCTTTTAGAGTTTAAATCCCTTTACTCTTGGCTTCAATCTATCTTGCCAGTCTCATTGTACAGTATTCCTCCTCCTTCGTTCTATGATTCAGTGAAACTAGCTACCTTTGCTATTTTTTAAAATTCATTTTATTTTTAATTTATGGAATAAAACAAGCATTTTCATAACAGTAAAATAAGAAAAGATGATTGCAGATGAAACTACAAATCTATTATGTATAACTTGCTATTCTTTTAAAATTATAATTAAGTTATCATATAAAATTTCTTTTACTATTTCCCCCCACCCTAGAGATGGCTACCATCAGACAAAATATGTGTATGTGTGTATATATATGTATATGTTATATATATATATACACATATATAGCATATATATATAATGTGTGTATGTATGTGTATTATATACACATATATACATGTGTGTATGAAAAAACATTCTATACATACTTCTATTTGCCAGTTGTTTCTCCGAATGTAGCGTCTTCTTTCATATGTCCTTTGTATTTAATTTGGATATTTCTAATAGTCAAAATGATTTATTTGCTCAAAGTTTTTCTTAAAAAAAATATTGCTGTTACTGTGTACTGTGTATGTTATAGACTGAAACTTTTATTCTTCATGCATGGAATTCCATCTTCAGCCTTCCTTTCAGTCTCTGCATGGGCCGTCCCTCATGCCTGATAGAAAGTAATTTCTCCTCATCTTTCCCTCTATAATCCCTCTCTTCCTTAGAGCCACAGCTCAGTCACTATCTTCTACACGAAGCCTCCTAAATGCTAGTGCCCTCCCTTTTGAAATACTTTGCATTTATTTGTATTCATTCTACTTATTCTCCTTATAGGTGTATTTGTTTTCTCCATTAAAATGTAAGCTCTCCTAAGGTTAGGAATTGTTTCATTGTGTTTATACCTGGTACATAGTACGGTGTTTTGTTTTGTTTGTAATTCAGCAAACATGAATTAAATGCTTCTTATATTTAAGAGACTACTTAGGGCTGAAAATATTAAAAAAAAATGCCTGTTTCCTCAAGGCATTTTCATTTTACTGGAGAGAAGAGACATATATACATAAAACAGGAAAATAGCAAGGTAAGAAAATATATTCCTAAATGCTAGAAAGGAAACATTTAAAGAAAGTATTTAGTTCTATAGGTGTCTGGGGAAGAAAGATATGAGATCAATTTTTCCATCTTTTTTAAAGAATAATATTTAATTAGCATACATTGGACTTGTAGGGAGAGGAAATAAAATGATACATATGATCAGTGTTCTCTAGAAGTTCTTTTTTCAAATGCAGAAACAGGAGACACAATAAAAAGTGAATTTTACATAGAGGTTAAGCATAAAACAAGTGTTCTATGTCACTATGTAACTTAAAAGACCACTGGATTTATGTCCAGTCATACTTTAAGATATGCATATTTCCTAGTTCATTTCACATGTGTGTATTTTTATGTTTGCATATATGTGCATATAGTTACATGTGGAATTGTATCTCGCCTCTATTATGTTCGAAAAGGAAACCCCAAATAACAATGATGATTTATGTCAAAATTTCTCTAAGAGCCTTTCAAAAGATTTGTGAGGGTTGACTAATGAGTTTTACATTTCCAGGCCAATGACTGAGAAGAGGGGAAATGGAGAGCATTGCATATTTTTCACAAAGAAAGAAACAACATTTTTGAAATTCTGTTAGAGCCAGAGCTGCCTCTGAATTAAAGTGGAAGAGGCTTTGGGAAACTAGAAAGAGATTTGGCCAGTGAAATGCTAGAAGTTCACATGGTCATTTTTCTGAAAATTAAATTATTATTCATTTCCAGTAAAAATGAATCACAGAATCAAATATTTAAATTTGGAAGAAACTTTGGAGAGGAATTAGTCTAGTCTATTCATTTGGTGGGTTAGAAAATGGAAGAAGAGAGAAGTTAAGTAATTTGTTCAAGGTAACACAGCTGGTAAATGGCACAACAAAAATTCATTTTCCATATGATAAAAATAAGATCCGCAGAGGTTAATTTCATTTACCCAGGGTCATAAGGGTTATAGTAGGATCAGTGATCATAAGATCTTAGATATTGAGCAGAAAGTAACCTTAGGAGCATTGACCCCAGCCCCCTTATTTTGTGTTGTAGTGGAATTGTTTCCATCATGTCTGACTCTTTATGACCCCATTTGGGGGTTTTCTTGGCAAAGATTCCTTATGCAGCATGACAGAGCTACTAAGTGTCAGGGGGAGATGTCCAACTCACATCCTTTAATTCCGGATCTTAACACTTCTCTTGCACCGTACTTCCTCCCCTAATATTCTATTATGGCTTTCTTCATTCAACACATATTTATCTGACATCCTTTAATGGATTGATCTATTCAGTATAATGCCTAATGAGCAGAATATTATATTATAGCTGGAACAGCATTCAGGATTTAAGGATTTCCTTTTTCTTTAGCCATCCTCTGGTGGAATTGGAAAACAAGCAAACACCACCAACAAGAAAATCTCGCCTTCATGCTGACCTTTCTTTTCATCTGTGGGTCATGAGCCTTTAGTCACCATAAGCACAGACAGCATAGAAATTGCACATTTCCCCCAAGACTTTCCCACCAGTCTCCTGGTCATATAATCTTTTATTGCTAAGAAATTATAAAAAGATATGACTTGTTTGTTTAGTGTTTTAACTACAACTTTATAAAGACAGTTGACTCTCCAATGGGAGTTCCAAAAACATTCTGAGTGGAACAATGAAATGTCTTTCTGAAATAGTTGATTGACCTCCTAAGCAGAACCAGAACCAGAAGAATGAATTATTCATTATTTTTGTATGAGGAAAGGAACCTTTCCTCACTAGGCTGGGATTCAGGAAGACCTCAGTTGAAATCCTAGATATTTAGATATGTGACCTTGAGCAAGTGACTTAACCTCTCTCAGCCTCAATGTGTTCATTTGTAAAATGGGGATAATAATGGCACTTAGGGCAGTTAGTTGGTACAGTATGATAGAACCAAGCCTGGAGTCAGGAAGACTCATCTTCCTGAGCTCAAATCTGGCCTCAGACAGTTAGTAGCTATATGACCCTGGGTAAGTCACTCAACCCTGTTTGCCTCAGCTTCCTCATCTGTAAAATGAGCTGGAAAACGAAATGGAGAACTACTCCAGTATCTTTGCCAAGAGAAACCCAAAAGGGGTCATGAAGCTAAATAGACTTGTCTGAAATGACTGAATAAAAACAGCATCCACGGCAATGTTGTTTATGTTGAAGGGTTATTGTGAGGTTCAAATGAAATGGATGTATAAGTGCTTTGTAAATTTTACAATGCTATATAAATGTTAAGACTTCCATTATTATTTTTTAAATAGTCAAGAATATCCTCATTTTCACAATTTGGGAGGGAAATGCTTTTTTTTTTCTCCTAAAGAAAATGGCTACAATTTTAAGTCTAGAAGTATTGTGAATAGACTTTCAAGGCTTACAAAGAGAAGACCTGGCCTAATGCTTCTCTTCACGTTGCAGTCTTATTACAATTCAAGCACTGACTACCTACCTGACGGAGGACAGCACTGAAAGGGACACTTCATTGGGTCACAGCAACTTTGGTTGAGAGTATATCTTATTTCATCGCATAAAGAGACTGACTCCTAGATTTAACCAAGCTCGTTTAGCTCATAAGTAGTACAACTAAGAACTCAGGCTTCCCCAAACCCAGGCCAGGGCTTTCTTCACAGCAACATACTCTCTCTAGTTAAAAACCTTATTAGATACAAGATTAAAGGCAAGTGAGGCTGGTCATATGTTAGAGCTGAGTGGATGGGGTCCCATGAGGTAATTTAACCTGGGACTACTGCCTCTCCCCAAATGGTAGTATGTACTGTCGTGACTACCGAAAAGCATTATCCTTTCCACATCCAAAGCATCCTCACTGACATTCCACTATATCATAATGGGATGAGACCTCTGCAGTGAGAAAGTCCCTTGTGGATCAGAAAGAGCTTTGCCTGAGATTTCTGTGCGCCCACAAAAGGTTACAAAATATGTGGCCATATGATAAATTCCAAAGTGAAATTTTTTATGACTCTAGGTTCCCCCAAAATAGCACTTTAAGATAATAATATGCACGGTATGTTGTAAAGACTATATAATTCTTACATGAGTGTCATCCATAACCCTGTCTATAACCCTGGAGGTTGTATTTATTGTGGGGTCTTTGACAAGATGGTGATGAACAGGAGGATACAAGTTAATTGAGGTAAAAGTACTAGTTCCAGGTATTTCTGTAAAAAAATTATTTTATCAATAATTGCATTACATATTTATATATATTCATATGTATGTATCTATTCTACATATATTCTCTATGTATACATAAAGAGAGAATAGTATTTCTTCCTCCCATGTATGCTATAAAGGCAGCTTCATGTATATGCTCAATAGCACCCAACTGAGTTAAAGATTCTGCAAAGATCATTTTAATAAAAAAATTTAGTCAACTTAAAAATATTGAAGGTAGGCAGTTGATCTCATGGTTTTACATTTTTAAATCAAGTTAAATAAACACAGTATTTTCTTTATGTAATGGTTCTTCAACATTTACCTCTTTCTGTCTCTTTGTGTGTCTCTGTTTCTGTCTCTCTGTCTCTGTCTGTCTCTCTCTCTGTGTCTTTCTGTTTCTCTCTGTCTCTGTCTTTGTCTCTTGATCTCTGTTTCTCTGACTGTCTCTGCATCTCTGTCTCTCTTTCTCTTTGTCTCTCTCTGTCTCTCTCTGTCTCTCTCTCTCTCTCTCTCACACACACACACACACATACACACACACACACACACACACCAGTTCCTATTAGTCAAAGCTGGTGGCTGTGTTAGGTTTTAGAGGGTGGGAGGCAAGGCGGGATGGGTTCATGTGCCAAACCATGCCAAAAGGTCAAAAGGAAAATCCTTACCTATCTAAATTATAATTTGTTTTTCAGAAGAATGAAACAAAGAGAACATGGGAAATGTTTTTGAAACCTTATTCTAGATTTGAGAAGCTTTCTGCCCAAGCATTAGGAAGGAAACAGAAAAATATGCAAGTTGCCCAGCCTGACAACAGATTGACTTAAGAACTGCCTGATTTCCCTCTTCCAGAAGAGCCAAAAGTCTTTGTAAGAATCAGTGACGGTATCTTGTTATAGACAGATTTAGACACAGAAGATCATTAGTTCAATTACTTTGTTTTACAAATAAGGAACCCAAAGCATAGAGAAGTCTGATGAATTGCCCAAGGTCACATGGGCAACAAAAAGAGACTCAAAGCCAGTTCTGATGGCAAATTCAGTATTCTTTCCACAGCATCTTGGTAGAATTAATGGAGGACCAGACAAACTGATATATTGATCTTGATGGCCGCTGCCTTAGAAGGCATTGATAAACCAGTCACTAGTTCTCATGGGCCTAAGAGAAAGCAAGAGACCATTATAGGGTAGAACAATTGTCCCCAGGTGGTCCCAGGAGCAGATTATAATGACAGCTGATTTGGAGTCAGATATGGAGTCTCAAGGATGGGTCAATGGCCAAGTGGACTTTAACACAATGTAAGCAGAATTAGTTTGCAAACACTGCTAACCCTATTATTTTTATTTCCAGTTAATATACTTGATGATGTTTTCTTCATCTCCCAGGGTAACAGTACTGATGGTGTATTCTCTCTTTTGGAATTTCTGCCATTAGCAAGATTGATATTGCTACTTTGTAGCTGAGATAGTTTGTATCCATCTCCTTAATGAGACATAGAAACATGCAAAGCAAGAGATGGTTAGAAGGTATGGAAAGGGCAAAAGAGCAAATTAATGTGAATGAAAACCTCATGAGGAATTTGATGAGGCCAAGAGGAGGGAATATTTTAAGATTTGTGTATTTTTTGCCTTTCATAGAGGAAATTTTCTCCCAGACTTGACTTCACTATTGTAAGGTGGCTCTGATCATTCCTTCCAATTTCCACATGAATGATCTGAGGGTTTGTGACTAAATTTCTGGGCTAGAGAATTTAAAGGAAACTCTGAGAGAAAAAACTTCATGAAGCAGATGAAATCTGAATTGGACATTGGAAAATTAGTATGATATGAATAGGTATAAAGGAGGTGAAAGTGTATGACTTGTAGGGAGAACATCATAAGTAAAAGTTTAGAGCCAAGAATGAATACATGTCTTCCGGGCTACAGTGGAAAGATAAATCTGGTTGGAATATAGGGTTCCTAATGAAAAGTAGTAAGACTGTCTGGCCCCACGATCCCCATTCCATCTGTAGAGGTATCAGACTATGTGGATACCAGCCTGAGTATACATTTTATCCTAGAGAATATCAACTTTATTCCATAGCAATGGAATAGCTGTTGAAACTTCTCAAACACAGATATTGGATTTACATCCAGAAAGAACCTTAGTGATCATCTAATCCAGCCCTTTAATCTTATAGATAGGGAAACTGATGTCCATATTACCAATGTCGAATCCATCAAAATGTTGATGGTTTTCATGCTTTTTATGAAATCTATTTTGGGAGCATGTTCGCCCTTGTGTTTTTTTTTTATTTTTGTTTTCAGGGGCCCTTATGGAACAATGGAGGTCTTATGATGCTGATAAGATCATGGGTTTAGAACTAGAATAGATCCCTGAGGCCATTCCAGCCCCGTCATTTTACAAATGAGAAAAATAAGTTCTGTGTGATATACTTGGTAAATCACTGCTTTGACCTATACTGCTGATCAGAAACTATCAGCAAATCAATTTCTTCAGAATGAACAATCAGCGAACATTTACTAAGTTTCTGTGGATGAGGAATGAATGCATTCTAGAAATAAGGGGTAGCTAATACAGCGAGATGGGGTGTGGAGGTCGGTATGAGTAATAACAATGAAGCCAGTCTGGCTTTATTACAAACTTTAGGAAAGGGAGTAATGTATAACAAGATTGGAAAGATAAATTGGTGCCATATTGCAAAGGTTTTATTCCTATGTAATATCCTGTGTGAAATACTCATAGACATATTACAAGACTGGAACTTTGAAAGGAGATGACAGCTAGATATATAGACCTGGAAGTTGTCTATATTGAAATGATAATTAAACTCCTTGGCACTGATGAGATCCCTAAATTAGGGAGTGGAGGGAGAAAAGGGGACACAGAACAGAGCATTATAGGACAGCCAAAGTTAGGAAGAGGATATGGGTCAGGGGTGGGGAACCTGTGGCCTCAAGGCCAAATATGGCCCTCTAGGTCCTCAAGTGCAGAAAGGGCCGCACTTGAGAATCAGGCTATGTGTGACCTCAAGGCCACAAGTTCCCCACCTCTGATATGGGTGATGAATCAGTAAAGGACACTGGAGGGGAACCAAGAGAAGACAATATCACAAAATTCAGAGAAGAAAGAATATTCAAGAGAAGATGATCAACTGTGTTAAACGATGCATAGGTCAAGAAGGATGAAGACTGAGAAAAAGCTGTCAGATTTGGAAATGAAGAAATCGTTATCTTTGGAGAGAGCAGTGTCATTCGAATGCGGTTGGGAGTCAGATTATAAAAGGCTATGACACTTCCCAAGTTATAGGAGAAGAATTAGCAGCAATAAGTCTAGAGAGTTTTTTCTAGGGTTTTGATTATGAAAAATAGGGAAAGCATAGGATATCCATGATCATGATGGATTTGTAGGGTTCTATTGATGTTTTGTTTTGTTTTATTTTGCTTTTTCAAAATGGAAGATTCAGGTGTCTTCACAGGCATTGAGGGAGGAATGCTTGGAGAGAAATTTAAGATAGGAGACAGAAAACTGGGAAGCAATGGACTGGAGAATACAGGAGAAGATGGGATCAAGGGTACTTGTAGAAGAGCTGATTGGCTGTGGCAAGGAAAAAGGTGACCTTTTTATTAGAGACTAGAGTAAAGGAGGAGATGTAGGATCATGTTAAGAGGTTTGAATTTATAGACAATAGAAGAAAAGGGATATGTGTGTTTACATACACATATGTGTATATATGTACATGTGCACATATATGTTTATACACGTGTGTCTGTTGTGTATATACACACATACCTAGAGAGTGTGTATATTTATATATAAATGCATATTGATATAGAAATACATGTCTATATAAATATAAATATCTACAGATATAATTTTTTGAGTAAAATATGAGGGAGGAGTCCTCATCTGAAAGAGTGGGGTGGGAGAGGGATAGTGTGAGAGAGAAGAGCCCTGGAAGGAGTGGGATAGAGAATCAATTAAGGAGGATTTAAAGAATTGCCTTGCTGCAGTGAAGGCCAGTTGTGATTAGTTAACAGAAATATGCAGCAGATCCAATTAGCCTGGCTGCATGATTTCCTTCACCATTGTTCAGCAGTATTTGAGTAGGAATTTAGGAGTCGGATGTTGAAAATGATCCAGCTTTGGGTTTTTTAAAAGCATTAGTGTGAATAAAACAGTAGGGGCCAAGGGATTAGAAAGGAGAGGACAATATAGAATTGAATACATTAACTACAGGGTCAATATATAAACTAAATAGAAACCAGTAGTTGAAGAATTACTAAGAGAACTCTAGCCACTAAAGCTTCTGCTTTATTGGTAGCCTAAATTTCTTCCCTCAAAAAATTATCATCAAAAGATTCATGAAGCTTTTCTGTCTTGACTCCACCTACATATTTGCTGTTTTTAGTAAGCTGTCTTGCAGTCAAAGACCCAACTTAGATCTTAGCTTCTGTTTGCTCTCAGTCAACTTCATATGGCTTGTCAATTTAATTTTGTCTTCTGAACATCTGAATGATGATCACTCTTCTCTCCCTCTCTCTTCCCCTACCCCTCCGTATTAAATATCCCACAAAGGGTTTATTTCAATTGTTACAAGATTTTTTTTTCCAGTGTGGATTATTAAGTCTATATTTCTTGAGCATTTTTTAACATGAAACTGAACATATGTCGATTGCTTCCTTATGCCAAAGAGTTGGCACTGATTCTCAGTAGCGCCTACTTTGGGGGTTTATTGGGTTATAAAACCTTGTAACCGTGGAGCTTTGAATGTAATCTTTCTTTTTTCATCTTTGGGAATTTTTTTGAGATTCACTTATTTTTTTTCCTGAGCTCTTGGCACAAAAACAAGAGATTTTACAAGATGGCATTTCAGATTCATAAACTTTTAGGATCACAAGATAATAATTACAACCTGGAAGGAACCTTGGAGGCCAGATAGTCCAAACATCTCTTTTTACAGAGGAGGAAGCTGAAGCCTAAAGAGGTTAAGTTTCTTGCCCAAGAACACATGGGTAGCAAGCATCAGGGGCAGAATTTGAACCCATGTTGTCCAAATCCAAAGTCAGTGCTTTTTCTACTCATTATACCATGCATTCCCTTCCTGTTACTTTATTTTTTTAATTTTTTTTATTTAATCAGGAAGATAAATTAAAAAGCAGTAGTTATTGTTATCCAGTTATTTCTGACTCCTCATGATCACATTTGGGATTTTCTTGGAAAAGTTACTGAAGTAGTTTGCCATTTCCTTCTTCAGCTCATTTTACATATGTGGAAATTGAGGTAAATAGGGTTAAGTAACTTGCCCAAGCTCACAGCTAATAAATGTCTGAGGCCTGATTTGAACTCAAGAACAGTCTTCCTGATTCTAGGCTCAGAGTTCTATCCACTGTACCACCTAGCTGCCCCTGAAAAGCAATATACTTTACTTCTGTTTTATGCTTTTAGTTCTGAAAGATAAAAAAATACTTAAGAAAAACCATGGTCCCAAATACATCTTCATATAGGAGGGCCAGTCTCAGTGATACTTTTCAATTTTTTCTCTTTAGCCATGTTCCCACATCCAGTGTTTTCTATCCAGGGGTCCACATCTACACTGAGGAGTCTTAGAACTTAATTTGTATCTATTTCTACAAAAAAAGGGGAGGGGGGAGGAATCTTAGACCTCACAAGAGCAATTGGGCCAAAAACACATTAAACACAGTTTTTTCTTTAGTTCAACTAAAAGTGCAAATCATAAAGATACATATCCATCCCAAGTGGGTATCTACATGAATAGTCAAAATGACTTTACTTCCCTCTCTAGTGGACCTCTACCTCTCCCATCCCACCCTATGGGCCTATACAGTCCTCCAGAGTTAGAGAACTACTTTAGGGTTGAGATTCCTCCGTAAGAAGAAATCTAGAAAGGCTTGCTGGAGTGTCAAACCTTTTCCCTCCATACTTGGATAGTCATTTGTTATTTTATCATTTCAGTCATGCCTTACTCTTACTGACCCCATTTCGGGTTTTCTCAGGAAAGATACTAGAATGGTTTACCATTTCCTTCTCTAGCTCATTTTACAGATGAGAAAACTGAGGCAAATGGGGTTAAGTGACTTGCCAAGAATCATACATCTGGATTTGATCTCAAGTCTTTCTGACTCCAGGATCAGCACTCTACTGTGCCACCTTGCTGTCTGTGACTAATAGTATCTCACAAAAACAAGGTCCATCTCTATTTCTCCACATTGTGGTTCTGTTCCTGTCTCTTCTTTGGCTCCAGCTTCTATTTGGTTCTCTCACTTTTGCTTGCTCCAGGAACTTGACATTGTCTAGAAACTCCTACTTTATCTCTAGGAGACTTGGTGTAGGAATTTCCCTGTGTGTCCTGGAACTCCTCAGTCACTCCATAACTGCTGCCAGCCTTCATTTATGGCATCATATGGTCATATATTTGGAGCCAGAAGGGACCTTTAAAGTCACCTAATCTAACCCTGTCGTTTTACATCTGTGTATATTTTGGCTCACAAAGGGCTTGTCTATGGTCATGGTGTCATAACTAGGGGGAGAATACAGGACTCCAGGCTCCTAATTCAATGTTCTTTTTACCACTAGCCTCTGTTACCCTAAAGATTTATCATCTATGCTTGTATGCATTTCCTTTATAATTTGTCTTGATAAAACAACAACATATATTGCAGTGAAATTCTTCCATCTTCCACTTCCCATCTCTAAAACCACTATTTGGGTATTAGTGACTTTGTCACTCAGTGCCAAAGGATAGGGAAGTACAAGTAACAAGCCAGTACTGTATCTGCTGTACCTATAAAATGGTAACCACTTAGAATGCAGCCTCTTTGGAAGCATGTTGGACACCCTGGTCTATTTAGCAGAAGAGGAGACGTCTGCATGCTATTGACCCTTCATTGCTTTACCTTGCTGAAGAAATTCATTAATTCTTATCAGAAGGATGGACATATTTGAGAAATCATCTATCTGATTTGTAGTTACTGGATAAGAGGAACTTGGTGACCAAGTGAGATTGGAGATGAATTGAATGGTAAGAAAATTATCTGTGTACAGGTGAGATGTATGGCTTATAAGACCAAGTATTAAGGTGTCCATAACCTGTATCGAGTGTTCAATTTGGTTGGTGTGGGGCTAAAGGACAGGATCATAAACCACACATTGAAAGCTGGAAGGAACCTTAAGAGAAGTACAATTTTTATATAACATTTTATTTTTCCTCAGTTACATGTTAAAACAATTTTTAAACATTTTTTAAAGTTTTGAGTTACAAATTCTATCTCTCCCTCCCCTCCCCCCTTCCTGAAATGGTAAGCAGAGAAGTAGAATATTAGTGACACTCATAAGAATTCAAAAGTTTCAGAATTTTTCAGATTTGTACAAGTAGTCAGTAGTACAATTCTGGACTTTTTAAAGAGGAAAGCCAATCAGCCAGATTAATATGATCTCTCTTTGAGAAGAGTAGAATTTTTCACAAGATGAAATCTTGACAGAATGTTAATCTCTGCTTTTATGAAGAATTTATACTTTGGAACTCTGGATCCAAAAGTTAGGGGGAAAGAACATGACTTATTGTGTTCTAAGTTAAAAAAATAAAAGCTAAAAGATTTTTTGGCCATTGAAAATGTTTAATAGTTGAAGGATTTTTATAGTATAAAGGATTCCAAGTTCAAGATTTCATTTCCTTTAGATGCCAAAGATTTAATACTGGGTGAACTTTGTCCAACTTTGCCTCTCATCATGAGTAGTTTTTTGCTTTGTTGGGCACGAAAAAATAAAAGAAGGTTTGGGAAAGAAGAGAAGAGGACAAAGCTGTTGTTTTGTTTGGGACTTGGGGTAAGGTCTCTATGATGCGAATGCTATGGTGTTTAAGTAAAATAGAATGATAGAGCTGTAGAATATTAGAACTGGATGGGATATTTTTTTTAAGAATTCTGGGTAATGGTCTTATGTCTGCCCTTTGGCCTTAGCAAACATGTGGATATTGTTTATTTTATAACAAGCATGAACAAAGTCAATTTGGATCTGACAGCAATGGATTTTCCCCAGCATTATTTATGTGTGTCCATGTGTGTTTTGAGGACATTGTTTGGTGCCTACTAATGCTCTGTTCTTGCTTTTATCTCTCTGTATTTACTGTAGTCAAATTGGAAATTAACTGAGCACCTACAGAATGCTTCTGTATGGCTACATCAAGCTTAACCAGACCCCCTCAAGCAAGAGTTTGCAAAGTTTGATAGCACTTAGTAAGGAGGTCCAGCTCATGGTTTTTCTGATGCCTCAAGCAAACATATAGTCCTATGTTGATTATTGGCACAAAACCCCGCATGCCTGCCAATCAATAAGGAGTTTTTCTCAAGCCCCTGAAATAGCAATCAAAACAAGTGTTATGCCACAGAATTGGGGCAGAGAGACATGGTAAGAGTAGGTATAAGGGTATTATGAAACCAAAGTACAAGGACAATGCTTGCCTTAAGAACTATTAGGAAAATGCATTAAGAAATAAGGACACAATAATTCATGCCTGGCAAACCATTCCAGTATCTTTGCCAAGAAAGCCCCATATAAGGTCATGAAGCATTGGACACCATGGGCCAGCAGCAATGGGTAAGGATACTGAGTAAACATAACTGGGAGAGGGGGAAGGAGGACTGACTAAATATGCTATAGATCCTTCCTAAAACTTGGCATACAGGAGGATTTGGTGGACTGTCCTGATATCCTGAATTGAGCCAATCAGTCACCCCATTGAATAAGGGTATTAAGAATCAGTGTGACAAAAGAATGTCTACCATGTCTCCCATGATGTAGTATTACACAGTATCATAAGCACCATGAAGGCAGGTATTGATTTTGGCGTATATACTTTATACACAAAGTACAAAAAAAGTACTTAAACAACTATAGCTAATAACCAGGCTATGTGGATACTTTTTTAAATTAAATTATTTTATTAGTTTTTAGTGTTCTACAATCACTTCCATATATCTTAGTTTTTTTCTCCTCTCTCCCCCTCCTTCCTCCCTCCCTTCCTACTCCCTCCCTGAGACGGCATACAATTCTATATAGGTTCTACACATACATTCCTATTAAATACATTTTCACCTTAGTCATGTTGCATAGAAGAATTAAAATGAATGGGAGAAATCATAAAACCAACCAAAACAAAAATAATACAAAAGAAAATGGTCTGCTTCATTCTGTGATCAAATTCCATAGTTCTTTCCCTGGATGTGGAAGGCATTTTGCACT
Organism: Bettongia penicillata ogilbyi; assembly: GCA_023548195.1. NCBI lineage: Eukaryota > Metazoa > Chordata > Mammalia > Diprotodontia > Potoroidae > Bettongia > Bettongia penicillata. The sequence continues at coordinate 4,073,850 of JAJHZJ010000589.1, forward strand.
AAGTCTACCAGAAAAATTCCTCGCACACTGTGACTGTTGCTATGAAGAAAGTTCTTCTGGTTCTGCTCCTTTCACTCAGCATCAGTTCATATAAGTCCTTCCAGGCTTCTCTGAAATCTTCCTGTTCATCATTTCTTATAGCACAAAAGTATCCCATTACATTCATATACCACAGTTTATTCAGCCATTCCCCAATTGATGGGCATCCCCTTGATTTCCAGTTTTTGGCCACCACAAAGAGAGCTGCTATAAATATTTTTGTACATGTGGGACCCTTTCCCATTTTTATGATCTCTTGGGGATACAATCCTAGAAGCAGTATTGCTGGGTCAACGGGTAAGCACATTTTTGTAAACCTTTGGGCATAGTTCCAAATTGCTTTCCAGAATGGCTGGATCAGCTCACAGCTCCACTAACAATGAATTAGTGTTCCAACTCTCCTGTATCTTCTCTAACATTTATCATCTTCCTGTTTTGTCATGTTAGCCAATCTGATAGGTGTGATGTGATATCTCAGAGTTGTTTTTATTTGCATCTCTCTAATTAATAATGATTTAGGGCATTTTTTCATATGATTATAGATAGCTTTAATTTCTTCCTCTGAAAACTCCCTGTTCATATCCTTTCACCATTTATCAACTGAGGAATGACAATATGAGTACTTCCACCTGGACTTGAGACTTCATCAGTTTTGAGAACTCCTCAGTGAGAAAATTCCCTCTGCTAATGCAAGTTGGTACTTGCTCTGGGATTCATAGTCTTAGAGAGCCTAGAATAAAAAGAAGTTAGTCACTTACTTAGAGTCACACAGCCAATATATGTAGAGACAAGACTTGAACCCAGGTTACCCAGAATCAGTAACTGATTCTCCACCTGTCACGTCATGTTGCTTTGAGAGACAGATAGAGTCAACCTCTGATGTAGTTCAACCTAGGTTCAAGCCCTCCTTCTAAGGTCACTTAACATCTCAGTGTCCCAGACAACTTTATGAGATTTCTACTTGCTTCAAAAGAACACTGATTGATGTGGTATGCCTACTATATAATGGACCTTCACAGAGGCTACCTGTCAAGAAAAGGACTTGTTGAATGGGTCTTCCATAATTCCAAGTTTAGTCACTGAATTAATTGATCCCTACTCTTGGATTAGTCAGCCCAACAGGTGAGGAAGAAACACAGCTTGGGACAATTCATCATTGCCATGGTTAAATCAGAGAAGACTGATTATGGAGGCAAAGCACAAGGAGGGGGCAGAGGCTGCCGGGTATTGGTTGTATAGCTCAGGTATGAAATGGGTTCAGAAGAGGTTGGCAGGGAAGGCCTTATAAATGAGGTCAGGATTAATGAAGTATTAGATATATTAAGATTTCCTCAATTCCAGAAAATCATGATGGAGGAGGGAGGGCTGAGAAGCAACACCAACCAGTCATTTTCATTCTTCAAGGTCTTATTCAATCTTGTTTGTTTTATCTAAGTACATTATTAAATCCGCAAAACTCCAGCTAAGATCTATGGGAAGGGAATAAACATTTATTAAGTTACTCTTGTATACCAAGCACTATGCTTTGCACTTTACAGATATGATCTCATTTAATGCGCACAATGACCCAGTGGGGTAGGTGCTATTATATAGTTTGTAGTTGAGAAAACTGAGGCAGAATAGATTAAGTGACTTGTCAGGGTCATACAGTTTACTGTCTGAGGTCAGATTTGAACTCATACCTTTCTAACTGATCCAGCAGAGTCTATGTAGTGTTTCTGCCTAGCTGCCTTACCATAGGGAGGAAGTTTGTTGTACATATACAATGTAGAATCACCTTCTCTCACATACATGATATTTTATTCAGCATATTTCCCTCCCTCTAATACACACACACACACACACACACACACAACCCTTTCCTGACCCCATATCCATTTTGCAGTTACTAGTGAGGTATTATGGTCCTGGTAACAGCACTATAAGACTTTCGTATATTTCTGAGTCAGTTCTGACCATCTTGATCTGGACTTTTCTCACTCTGTACTCCTGTGACCTTCTCAGGATTCCCTATTAATTTCCAGTAACTCCCATTATATCAACCAACTCTTTCCTATCTACATTGTATGTTTTGAGATAAAATGCCTATAAAAAAATAAATGGGGTCTACACCAAAATATTCATAACACTATTCTTTGTAGTAACAAAGAACTTGAAACAAAATAGATGCCCTGTGAGGAAAGGCTAAGCCAGAAACAAAAAATATGAAAAATTCCCGAGAAACTTAAGAGACTTACATGAATTGATGGAATTGATGCAGAGTGAAGACTATAGGAACGTAAATGGAAATTTAAAAAAGCAAAATTGAATACTGTGTAATTATAATGACTCAGTTTGTCCCCTAAGAAATCCTCTAAGTAGAGATGATCAAATGCATCTCCCTCCCTTCTTTTGCAGGGGTGGAGAGCTATGAGTATGAAATATGGCATGTATCACCATATTCACTTGATGTGTTTATTAGTTTTGCTAAAGTGGTTTTTTTTCCCCTCCTTAGTTTTTCTCTGTTAGAATGAATGGCTCTCTTGGGAGGATAGAAAGGAGAGAGAGAGAGAGAGAGAGAGAGAGAGAGAGAGAGAGAGAGACAGAGAGAGACAGAGAGAGAGAGAGAGACAGAGAGAGAGACAGAGAGAGAGACAGAGACAGAGAGAGAGAGAGAGACAGAGACAGAGAGAGAGAGACAGAGACAGAGACAGCGAGAGAGAGACAGAGACAGAAACAGAGAGACAGAGAGAGAGAGACAGAGAGAGAGAGAGAGAGAGAGAGAGAGAGAGAGAGAGAGATTTTAAAATGTTTCTTGAAAGGAAAAGATATCTATGGTATAACAACATTTGAAAAAGACTACACATTCCAAAGAGATAGCAGTGAAGTTAGCAAGAATATTTCTAAGTCCTCTCAATAGCCATCCCTTCATCTAAGTGCCTGATTGGGCTGCTTTGCTCTCCTCCCCAACCACTAACAAAAATTCTTCTCTTTAAGCTCTTGGAATTAGAAGAAACCTTAGAGATGATACAGTTCTGTCCCCTTATGGGAAGGATACTGAAGCCCAGAGGTAGAAATGGCTTGTCTGACATCAGAAAGGGAGTGAGCAGTAGAGCTGGGTTTCAAACACAGGGCTTCTGACTCCAACTTTCACACTCTTTGTAACAAACCATGATGAAGGCAAAGGCTGGAGAATCTGTATCATGCCTTGGCTCTCAGTATTCAGTGTGGGACTTTGCCCATGGTAGTTGCTTAATAAATGTTTAATTGATTTCAAGCTTCGCTCATCCATGCTTTGTTCGTATTAATAAAAACACTGATAATATTAAGAACATCTGAATTTTTTTTCAAGAGTGACATTATTCCTTTGCTTTTACTCATTCTGATCTCCACATAGCAAATTGAATACATTTCTCACCGAATTCATGTTTGTGTCAAATTGTGAAAAGACGGAATGACAACTCTAAAATGTCAGACTTTGCCATAGTCACTTTCTGAATAGCGAGGTGCATTTTTTTCCCTTTTAACCTTTTTTGTTATGTGTGCTGGACGCATGTGACTCAGTTTAACCTTCCTCATGTAGATTGATAAAGGGAGGATAGCATTTCATGACAAATTGCATTATCTCTAGATGCAGTGATTCAGTGAACTATCTCTAAGGAACCACTTAGAAATACAAAGTTGTGATGAAATGAGAGGTCAAAAGTCAGAGTCCTGAGTACAAATATACGGGAATAAAATCACTTTGTCTTCTTTTCAAAGATACAACTATTACTTTCTTTTTTATATACAACAATCAGAATTCTAAAAGTATTATGACAATATAATTTTTCAAAGGAAGAGAACCTTTTCTGTTGTCTTACCCAGAGGAAGCTAGGTGGTATGATGGATAAAGCCCTGAACCTGGAGTTCAAATCCTGCCTTATGTACTGACTAGCTATATGATCTTGGGCAAGCCTTTTACCTCTGTTGGCCTCAGTTTCCTCATCTGTAGAATGAGCATAATGACACCTACTTCCCAAGGTGGCTGTGAGGATAAAATGAGATAACATTTATCAAGTGCTTTGCAAACTTTAAAGCACTTTATAAATGCTAGCTTTTGATATGAATAGATGTTCAATTACTATTATTCTGAAGGAACTGGTACATACTGTGTCCCTGCTTCTAATGGGCAAAACTTCTAGCAAGATGCTACCAAGTTTGGATCTCTCATAATGCTTGAGGATCTATTTATTTTTAATGCTTCTAATCCTCTCAGCAGAAATGAGTAAGCTAATCAAATTTTATCTTGGTCAGAAATGAGACCCAACAGAAAAACACGCTAGGTATCTTAATGCAGATGTCATCCACTAATCTTGGCGTGTTGCTAATGTGAACAAAATCTTAGTAGAACTAGATCCGTGAAAGTTAAATTTTCCTTTTCTTATACAGTTCTGTGACCCAGCTCTCCAATATTATGGCTTTGAAAGTATTTTCTCCTAAGGCCTGAGGTGAACCTCCATTAGGAAGTGATAAAGGGAAGCTAGATTTTTAAAAAAAAAATTATTTATTCCATTTTTAATTTATGCATCAAAACAAACATTTCTATAACATAGTATAATAAAAAATAACTGCACATGAAACTGCTAATCTATTATGTATAACTTGCAATTCCTTTTAAATATATAATAAAGTTATGATGTAAACTTCTTCATTTTCTCCCCTCCCCACCACCCTAGAAGTGGCTACCATTAGACATATAAATAGATAGATATATACACATATATATATATGTACATATGTAATACCATTCTAGATTCTTACAGTAGCTCTTTCTTTCCCTCCCCGCCATAGGTAACCATTCATCTGATCCCATAAGCATATACTAAGAGCCTGCTATGTGCAAAGCATTCTTCTAGGAACTAGAGGTGCACAGACAAAAGCAAAAACAGCCACTGCCCTGAAGGAATTTACATTTATGCACATGTAAACATATAAATGTATACATGATACCTTAAGAAAAGAGAATATTACAACTAGATGATCAGAGAAGCCTTCCTAGAGGAGGTGGCACATGAACAAGACCTTGGAAAAAATCAGAGTTTCTGGGAAGCTTAGATGATGTGACAGCACATGCCAGGTATAAAGGACAAACTGTGCACAGAAGTGGGAGATGGAGTAACAAGTAGGCCAGTCTGCCTGAAAGTGCATGGTGAGATATTAAAAAGATATTAAAGGAAGCTGGATGTGATGCTGGTAGGCAGAGCAAGACAATGGCAGTGGACAAAATAGACCCAGCGGGTAGTGCTTAGTATAGGGCCTTGTACATAGTAGGCAGTTAATACATGTTATTAATTAAATCTATACAATCAGCTTTGATTCTGTCCTCTTTATGGCCAGATGTTTTTCTTTCTTCCAGTTAGGATGAAAAACAAGGTCAAAACACTCAAATAAAATTTTTTCAAAACACAAGGATTATCATTCCATATGTGTGAGAGCCAAACTTCTCAATCTGGGCAGACCACCAATAAGTTCCAAGCCAAGAATATTCAGTAGGCAACACATGGTAAGAGAAAAGAGACCACCCTTCTACAGTTGGTATTTCTTAGGCACTTTCCCCAGACTGGGTCAGATAAATTGAGGCTGATCTTGAGCGTTCTTTTATAAATCTTGACAGAATGGTTCTATTTTTCATTTGGGGGATATATCATGGGAAAAAAACTAACTTGTCTTTGAAAAAGGATGAATCTAGATGATTATATCAGTTTGAATACAGTAATCTTAAAAATGGTATTGGATCAAGTCATCTCTTTAGGTCCCTTCCACTTCTGTATTAATGCATTATGCCTTATAAATGTGAAAAGAATATCTTTAATATGATACTTTAGGGAAATTGAGGTTTCTGAATAGGTCGAATATTAATGGTGACATATTGGGGGTAAGGGGAAGAAGATGGTGTTAATCTATGAATTTGTGCTAAAATCATTTGGACAACAGATAAAACAGGTGGGTTACATACCCACAAATTTAGGAATGATTAGTACCCTGAAACTGATTATTTACATTGGCAAAATTACTTGGAAGAAGGAGCAGGTCACACTAATGGAATTTTATGGGACTCAGATAGACAATATGCAAAGGATTTGGAATTATCGGTACCAATCAGTCCTGGGAAAATGCAAGATGGTCTGTTTGGAGGTGAAAACAAACTCAGCAATTCTGTAGAACAGCCAAGTGACTCACGCAGTTCTAGGCTATGGTCAGGGACCTCAGAGCTACATCAGACTGCGGCAGCATTTTACCCATCAAACTATGTATATAGCTCTGGGCATCTCTTTATTAAAAAAAAGAATGCAGGCAAACTGGATGGAGTTCAGAGAAGGAAAGCAAAAAAAAATAATTGAAAAGGCTGAATCATAGGAGAAAAAAAAGAAAAGAACAGAATATGCCTACTGGCTAAATAACAACTATGCCATATCAGGTATCAGGAGGGGAAGGAATGAACTGTAAAGAAGAAACTAAGGAGGGCAACACTAAGGAAGGGGGAATTTATTAGAATCTCAGGATTGTAGAACTTTAGAACTTTAAAGGATCATTATCAAAGGAGTCTCATTGAGATTAAGAGATTGAGTTAAACTCAGGAAATTGAGAAAAGATGCCCTATAAAGAGAAAAAAATCCTTTTAAAAACAAGGCCTCTTGAATAAAAGCTTTTTTTCTTTTAAAAAGGTATTTCATATGGACTATTTGTGCATGACCTATGGTAGAAGCATCCAAGCTTATCAGTGGAAGTCAGACACAAAGTGCCTTGACCCCAACATAGTGATATCATTTCGGCCCTCTTCAAGAACAAAGGACAGCCATCCCAGAACTATTACTCAAAAGAGACCATAAATCTTGTAGCACTAGCTCTGAACTCATTCCCCACTTTGCACAGGCACTGGCAGTTGGACCTCCAGAATGGAGGGCAGTTATTACTTCCAAGGTCATAGGGTAACATTGGGGGTGGTTTTTCTCCTAATCTCCTAATAAGCTCAGGAGCTCCCAACAGTGTACTTCACCTTAGCAGTCATCCAATAGACCCAACTCTTCCTCAAAGACATTTCCTCAAACAGCACAGCAATCATGCTAGTTACAAAGCATTTTCCCCCCCCAAATCTGGAATTTATTCTCTCACTAACACACACAGTGTTCATTGAAGGAGAAAAATGGAAATAACTCAAAATACAATGATTGTGAAATACACGCCTAAGGAGCACATGAAGCCAAGGCAACTCACAGCTCTGGAACCAGAGGGCCTCAATGTCCTTCCTTCCTCCAGAGAGCTATCACAAAATCAAAGTGTTATCAATGGGACCAAGGATTGAGATGAGCTGTATGAGCACTGGTTAAGTCATTTCAACACTCTAAACCTCCTCACCTCTAAAATGGGTATAACAATATTTATATTACCTACTCTCTAGGATTGTTGTAAGGAAGTTGCTTCATAAACCTTTAAGTTTCATATGAATGTGAATTATTGTTAGTGGCATAAGAACCCAGACTTCTTGGTACCCAGACTAACCTGTCTGTTACAAGATGGTGCCTCATCTGCCTCAGTTCTGTAAGCAAAGATCTTTGAAGTACACACAAAGCACACTAGGTTTATGCTTGGTACTTTGATCTCTCACAACCGCATGGACTTAAATGCCCACGCACTTTAAAACATGAGAGAACTGTTCTAAATGTTCACTTGTGAGTGTTGTAATTAAACTTACTGCCTAACTAATGTGGAGGATGGGCAGTGCATTCTAATTTCTGGTGGAATCGTTCTATTTCCCTAGCCCTGGGCTGTTTATTGAACAAATAAATATCAGGGGTTATTAGTCCCTATTAGCACATCAAAAGAAAAAAAAGCAAACTAGTCTCAGAAACAAAAGCGTGAATATAATCTCAATTTGTCCTTCTTTTGATATGTAAACAGCTGTACTGTATGTGTAAACCTAGACTCTAGCACAGATTTAAAAGGCTATAGAAGATGAGAAAGTGACATTTTCATCTAATGATTACTTTCTTTGAAACCTGAAAGGCTTTCACTTCAGGTTTAGCTAGTTTTGAATAGGATTACATTTATAAACAAAATTTCGAAAATGATTCAAGTGGGAAGTATGTTATTACCCAAAATCCAAGTGTGTGTTACAGTTTGTTTGCAGAATCAAGTGAGAATGATTCTGCTCATATTGTGAGAATTGACCTAACTATAATTTATTGATATCAGCCCAAGGAATACAGAAAAGATAAATGAACATCTGCAATATAGTCACCTAAGTTCCTCTCTTCTGGCCTAATTCAAACAGCTGTCATGACACAGGTGAAGAAGAACCAGGAGTCGGCTAGCTCTGCCAGGACAATAGATGGATATGTACAAAAATCCAGTTGGTAGCACAGTGCCTACCATATAGCTGTTGTTATTCAGTCGTATTTGGTTGCGGCCCCATTTTGGGATTTTCTTGGCAAAGATACTGGAGTGGTTTGCCATGCCATTTCCTTCTCCTGCTCATTTTACAGATGAGGAAACTGAGGCAGAGTTAAGTGCCCAGGATCACACAGCTAGTAAAGTATCTGAGGCCAGATTTGAACTTGGGAAGATAAGTCTTCCTGATTCCAAGCCCAATAAATCACCTAATCACCTAGCTGTTCATATAGCTAGCACTTGGATAATGCTTGTTAACTAAATACTCTCAAGTATAAAGGATTGCTGTAGATCAGGTCCAATAAATGAATAAATCAGGTAAGAATGTGCCTCCTGACTAGTAAAATTTTTCCTCCCTCCCCCCTCTTTTCCTTCCTTCCCTTCCATCTTTCTTTGCCTGTTAGCAAAAAGTAGTGAGCAAAATTAATTGGGTAAGGTGATCATATGACCAGATTTGTGCTTTGGGAATAACAGCTAACTGGCAGCCATATGGAGAATGTATTGGAATTAGGAGAAGCCAGAAATAAGCAAACCAGGTGGTAGGCTATTGTCATGGTCCAGGTAAGAAGGAAGGAAGGTTTTTAACTATGATGAGCTGTGGTCTGAGTGGAGAGATGAGAGCTTTTGTGGATTTGGAACTGACAAAAACTGGCAGCTAGTGAGGGATGATGAAGAGTAAAGACTCGAGGTTGGTCCTTGGGTTGGCAACCTGGGCTGCTGGAAGAATGATGGTATACTTTGAGAGAAAAAAGGTAAAAGAAGGTCTCATGGATATGTCAAGTTGGAGTGCCTAGAGGACACCCATGGGGACATGTTCCCTGAGGGCAGTGAAAGATGTGGAATTGGAAGTGAGGAAAAAATGAGAATTAAATATGGAGATTTGGAACTCATACATAGAGTTGAACCAATGGATGGAGGCTAATGAAATTAGGGTGGTGAGGTGGAGGGAAGAAAAGGGAAGCGAAAAGAATGGGTTGAGAGGAAAGGAGAGAAGAGGAGAAAAGAGGAGAGGAGAACTATGGGGGAGAAGGGGAGGGCAATAAAAAGGAGAGGAGAGGAGAGGAGAGGAGAGGAGAGGAGAGGAGAGGAGAGGAGAGGAGAGGAGAGGAGAGGAGAGAGGAGGGAAGGGGAGGAGAGGGGAGGGGAGGAGAGGGAGGGGAGGGGAGGAGAGGAGAGGGGAGGGGAGGGGAGGGGAGGAGAGGAGAGAAGAGGGGAGGAGAAGAGAGGAGAGGAGAGGAGAGGAGAGGAGAGGAGAGGAGAGGAGAGGAGAGGAGAGGAGAGGAGAGAGGAGGGAAGGGGAGGGGGAGGGGAGGAGAGAGAGGGGAGGGGAGGGGAGGGGAGGGAAGGGGAGAGGAGAGGAGAGGAGGAGAGGAGAGGAGAGGAGAGGAGAGGAGAGGAGAGGAGAGGAGAGGAGAGGAGAGGAGAGGAGAGGAGAGGAGAGGAGAGGAGAGGAGAGGAGAGGAGAGGAGAGGAGAGAACTGTGGGGGAGAAGGGGAGGGCAGTAAAAAGGAGAAGGAAAACAAGGAGAGAAAAGGAAGGGTGAGGAGCTGAGAGAATAGGAGAGTTGAAGAGAGGAGAGGAGAGAAGAGGAGAGGGGAGGGGAAGGGAGGGGAAGGGGAGGGGAAGGGAGGGGGAGGGGAGGGGAGGAGATGGCCAGTAACTAGGGAAAAGATGAGATGTGGATGATGATTCTGACAAGGCAAATAAGAAAAATCAATTACATAGTTAAGTAGAGAGCTAGGAGAGAGCACAGAATCAGGCTGGCTTGTATCAGTGTAGGTCTTCAGTTTTCTTTTTTAAATAAAACTAATTCAGTTCATTTACATGGTAGTATGATAAAAATAAACTCTGCTCAAGCATTACTATCCTTTGCATTTGTGTGTCTTGTTTTTGTTTTTTCTCCTATGACATAATTAAGGTGCAAGTAGTGTCAGAATGTCAGGTTTCTATGACTCATCCCCCAGAACTTGTGTAATGTAACTCTAATCCCATGACAGGATCTAGCAGTGCTTGTCTTTCCTGCTGCCAGAGTCTGCTTTAATTTGACCTCATTATTCTGTCACTTGTCTGTGTGTATTCTCTTGTTTTAAATCACTGTACATAAGCAATGCCACCAAATAAGATGTAGAACTTTGGGGCCTTAGAGCCTGGGCCTATCTCAATTTGAAATAAGGGTAGAAAGAAAAGTAGAATGGTTCCCTTTCCTTACCCCTGCTCCCTTACTGAGACTATTCTCAGCTTTCTCAATGCCTTGTTGTCAGAGGAGCAAACAGGAGAAAGAGGGAAACTGAGAGAATTTATGGAAGATATCTTAGAGCTATTTTCACCAATTCTGGATAAAGCCTTCCAGTCAAGAACTAGAAAACTGTGCCAAGCTTGTTTTATCTTTGCCTTAAGTACCTTTAGGCACTCTCCTACAATATGAAGATCTTATTATAATAAATCCATCAACCAATGAGCATTTGGTGAGTTTCTGTTGTGTCTGGCATTGTGCTGGGCACTGGGCATATAAAGATAAAAATGAAAGAGACCCTGCCCTTGAAGAGTTTACATATATAAAAGAATATTCAAAATATATGCCACAATGATAAATAACACTATTAATAATAATGGTTAGCATCGTGTAGCATTTTAAGGTAAACAAAGTGCTTTACAAATATTATTTCATTTTATTCTCACAACAACTCTATGTGGTGAGTGCTATTATTAAACCCATTTTGCAGATGAGGAAACTGAGACAGAACAAGGTTACATGACTTGACAAAGCTAGTAAGTGTCATATACTGGATTTTAACTCAGGACTCCCTGGCTTCAAGTCTAGCGTTCTATCTATTGTGTAGCTTAGTTGCCTCTCATACAAGACATTTCCGTCAGAGAGACACTAGCAACTACAGAAAGTCAGAAAAGGCGTCATGTAGGAGTTGGTGCTTGGGATGAGCTTGGAAGGAAATGAAGTATTCTGAAAAGCAGAGATGCAGATGGATTGTGTTTTAAGCTTGGGACCAGCATTTACAAAGGAAAAAGGAAATGGAATGTATTATATGTGGAACAGAAAAAAAAACCCCTGCTTGACCAGACTAAAGAATACATGAAGGGAAGTGATGTCTAGTTAGCCTGGAAGGGTAAGTTGAAGCCAGGTAGTAAAGGCCTTTAAATGCCGGTCAGAGGAATTTTTATGTGATCCTAGAAGTCATAGAACCCCAGCAGAATGTGTGGAACAGAAGAACGTCATGATCAGACCTTTACTTTAGGAATGTCACTTTCACCTGGGTGGAGAAGGGATTGAAGAGAGGAGAGGTTTGAAACAGAGAGTACAGTTAGAAGGCTATTTCAATAATTCTGGCAAGAGGGAATAAGGGGCTAAACTAGGGTGGTGACTAGATAGATGAGTAGAGAGAAGGGGACTGATGAGACATAGATGGATGTAGAATCCGTAAGTCTTGGCAACTGTTTGGATATGTGGGGTTAGGGAGAGCAAGGAGTCAACAATGAGGTAAGTTCTCAAGCTGGGTAACTAGAAAGATGGTGGCATCCCCAACAGAACTGGGGAAACTTGGAAGAAGGAGGAGTTTGAGGGGGCAAAGACAGTGAGTTCTGTTTTAGACATAAGATGCCTGCAGAAATGTCCAACAGGTAGATAATGTAAACTTAAAGCAGACACAATCAGTACAGTCATGTGGTTTCCTTCAATATTATTTAGCATCATGTGATCTGGAGTAGAAGAGGTGGATATTTAATATAGTATAGGATTGGAGTTTGGTAAGGCATGAATAGGGTTAGAACAAGAGGACAAGGAGATTTGAAAGCAGAGGAATATAGGGTCAAGACTAGGAAGGGAAAATACCGAAACCAGAACAGGCTTGGGAAGGCACTGAAGCAAGATCACAATGAGGGTGAAAAATGGTTTTAGGAGGGATGAGTTATAGAGAGAGAAGGAAAGATAGAAGGTTATGGTCAGATAAAAAAATCAGACTTCTTGATCATGGAAGCAGATTATTTGTGAACAATGATGCGATCAGAGGTGTGACCGTCACAGTGGTCTATCCACACTGCAAGATGAACGAGTAGGTAGAGTTGAGGGGACTGAGAAATGGTTAGGTTAGTGTGTTTGAAAGAACAGTAGCTTGTATGTTGAAACTACCTAGTTCAAGAATAGAAATTAAGGGTGGAAAGGAATAGAGTGAGCCCACTGCCAAATTCCTTGAGAAAGGAGAAATCCTATTTTTAAGACATAAAAAATATACAGTATTTAAAGAAAATCAATTATATTAAAAGGCAATTACCAAAATATTTTTAAATAGGGTCATGGACCCCAGGTTAAGAACCCCTGATCTAGGCCAACTACCTTATATACTATATATGACCTCAGAGTTCATGGGATTGAGAGGTGGCAGGAATGTCATCTAGACCAAATCTCTCATTTTGTTGATCTCTGTGACTCTAAATTTCCTGAAGTGACTTCCCTAAGGTCACATTAAGTCTGCTAGAATTTGAAACCAATTTCTCTGACTACTGAGCTAACATTTGTTTTCTACTCTACCACAATTAATTTAACATTTAAAAAGAAATTTTTTAAAAACCTATTGTTAGCTTCTTAGTTACTAGAAATTCTAACTCTTAAAAAAAATTACTTCTCCAAGCTACTATAAAACAATATGATAAAATTTATATGGTGCTGGACTTAAGAATTGATTTGAATCCTGTCACCAGCATTTACTGTTTACATGACTTTGTATGCAAATCATATCCCATCTCAGAAGAGCCTCAGTCTTCTAATTTGTGCCACACACCTTCTCTTCCAGTGCTTGGAATGTACTTCCTCTTCATCTCTCTTTCAGAGAAGTCTTTTCTACCTTTCAGAAGCACCTTCTGCATAGAGTCTTTCTTATTCCTCAACCACCAGTGACAATTCTCCTTAGCTACCCTGAAAGTGATGACTTTGTCTTATTTTCTTTACTTATTCCGTATACAGTTGCATAAGTACTTCTTGTCTTCCCTATTAGAATTCAAAGTTCTTGAAAAGAGGGATTGTTTCACTTTCTGTTGGTTATTGCTGCTGTCCTTCATCCTCAGAGAGCACCAAAATGACATCACTATGTCAGGGTCAAGGTATAGTGTGTCTAACTGTGGCCGATCACACCAACACGCACTCAGAAGGTTCTTTCACAGGTTGGGCACAAATAGTCCGTATGGACATTCGAAATAGAGTTGTCTAAATTTGTGCATCTTACATTCTTTGGAGCTACTGCAATACTGCTTCACTCAGAAAGCACAGTGCCTTCTTTGATATAGGCATGTCATGCTGAGCAGTCCTTTGCCAGTGTCTCCCATGTCTCACAAGTGATTCCAAAGTTCTTCAGAGAACTTTTTGTATTGCATACCAATGCCTAGAAGGGTCTCTAAAACATATGTAAATTTTAAAGTACTAAAACATGAGTTTCTATCATTTACAGAAAATGCCACATTTCAAACTTCTCAATAAACATGCTGTGGAATTTATTTGCGAACTAATTCTCAGTACCAACCCCATGATTTTCTGTATGTATACGTACAAATACGTGTGTATTCATCCTGAATGACCTGATTTGCCAATGGCCATTGTGACCCAGATCCATTAGTTAATTGCCACATGTCATTTCACTTTTACACATAGAACCCACGCTGAAATTTCATTGCTAGCACCTTGGGCAAATCACTTAACCTTTCTCAGCCTCGTTTCCTTTTTCTGCTAAATGGGACATTAACATTTGTGTTAAGATTAATGAGAGAAAAAATAGTAAACTTTAAAGTGCTTACGTAAATAGGAACTATCATTTCGTTGTGTTGTTGTGGTTACCTGTTTTGAGAGGTAAACATTGGAAAGAGCTAAGAAATAGAAGGGAATTGGGAAATACCATTAATTATTCAAAAATTATGTTCCTATTAATATATAATGCAATGCCATATTAAACAAGATCTTGTCGGTTAAGAGTTTGGGTTAGTTCCAGTGATTATGTAGAAATTGTTTGTGCCACACAGCTAATAGGCATAGCACAAGGCTGAGTCTGCCTTAGGGGCTTCCAAATTATTACTTTCCAAGGGGCCATCATAAAACAGAGCAGGAACGTTCACTGATTGCTGTCTGATCTAATTGACAAGCATCTGGAAGAGGGGGAGCGCTGAAGATGATGTAGGGCTTGAAAGTTGGCCGAGTGACTTCTTTCTTCCAATAAAATAAATCCCCCCTTTATTCTAGCATGCTGTTTCAATTGTGAGAAGGGCCTGTCTGTTACAGTGGTATGTGCTTCAGAAGATTGTGTCTGTCTGATCTCTTCAGAAAAAAGAAAATGAGCAAGTTCTTCTGCATAGTTGTGTCACAAAGGCAAGGAATTATGTTTGCAAAATGGGCCTGGTTTCCTCTAAAGCTATGAACTGCTTATTGCCTTTTCTTCAGTAATTTCCCCCAAAGGGCTTTCTGGAAGCAAAGAGTAAAGTTCTCCTAGGTCAAAAAGTCAACTAAGTCTGACCCTGCTTTTTGTATTAAAGGCAGTAAGTACATCTGAATTTGCCCAAACCCATGCTTTTTCTGAGTAGTTCATGAATTTTCAAAGATTGTGCCACCAATCTGGTGCAAAAATCACCTCCACTGATGTGCTTTTTAACTGATCCTACAGATATGTTTTGCTAATTAAAAAATTTGATGGAGGTACTTCCTTTTCTGCAAAGACATTTAAAACTACACTTTTGTTGAATTCAAGATTGTCCTGGACTGGGGAAGGGGACTATGGTATACAACACTGGCTAATGATGTATACCATACAGATTTGTATATATATTCTACCAGAGGTGGGGAACCTGCAGCCTCAAGGCCACATGTGACCCTCTAGGTCTTCAAGTACAGCCCTTTGACTGATCCAGTTTGAATTGAGAACCTAGAGGGTCACATGTAGCCTTGAGGTTACAGGTTCCCCACCCCTAACAAGTGGAGGAGTATTCTATGATATGGTATGATGTGGTACTATTTACCATACAGTATATGGTCACTGTACAATAGGAACTTACCACCTCAAAAAGAAGAGTATTTGCTTATTTTTTAAAAAAATTTGTGCATTGCTCTATGAATTATATTGGTCAAATACATTGCCCAGTATTAAGAGTGAAAGGAGCCTTGTTCAAATATCAACTCTTCTATTTCCTATCTGAATGCCTTTGGACATATTCCTTAACCTCCCTGGACCTCAGTTTCCTCATCTATAAAATATGCTAGATGGCTTTTAAGGTCACTTTGAGTGAAAAAGAATGTTGATACTTTTTGTTTCCATATTGCCTCAATTTCCTCAATAAACCTCTTTTCCTTCACTCCCAGAAAGGCACCCAACATAACAAAGAATTTTTTTAAAAAAGAGAAGAACTATGAGCACAACTGATTAATACACCAAAGGCATTTTAAAATAATTTAAATGTTACATGTCTATAGGCCTCCCACCTATGCAAAAATAGTAGGAGTAGGGAAAGAGTGCCTGGTCATATCTTGTCATTGGATTATTTGTAATTTTTCAACAAGCGTTTTCAGTTGTATTGCGATTGCTGTTCTTTCCACTTCCATTGTCACAGTCATTATGTTTATTGCTTTTTTGGCTCTGCTTACTTCATTTTACATGGGTTCATTTAAGTCTTCCCATTCTTCTCTATATTCATTCTTTCTTACAGCACAGTAATATTCCATTCCATTCATATATATTTTTTTGGCCATTGTAGAACCAATGAACTTCTACTTTGTTTCTAATTCTTTGCTACCACACACACACACACACACAAATAATACTATAAATATTTTGGTGTATGTAGGAACTTTCTTTTTTGTCAATAAATTTCTTGTGATATACGCCCAGCATCAAAATCTCTGCAATAAAGGATGTGGACATTTTAGTCACTTTATTTGCATAATTTCAAATTGCTTTCCAAAATGTTTGTACTAAATCGTAACTCCACTAAAAATTCATTAGAGTGCCTATCTTTCCCCAGCCCCTCCAACATTGAACATTGAGTTGATGACCTTTTATTTTGAGGACATACCATCCATGGATCAAAGAAACAAGAGATTAGCTTTGGAAAGAAAATAGCTTTTTTAGAGTATTAGGGGTCAGTAGCAGTGGGTAATAATAGCTCCTATTATTCAAAAAACTGCCAGATGGAAAAGTCAACAAGTATGTATTAAGCAGTTACTGTATATTATACACCGTACTAAGCACTGGGGTACAAATAGAATAAAAAAGGCACTCCCTGTATTCAAACAACTTACATTCTAATAAGAAAAAGCAACCTATAAAAGAAGCTGAAAAAGGAATGGGAGACAAGAGGTTAAGTCTTCAGAGTCAGGATCTGGTCTTGGAATAATATAAGAGGAAAGTTGGGCAGACAAGGTATATTTCCATAAAGTGGAAATTTTGCCAGAAGAACATTGTACACAGTAACATTGTACGATGATCAACTATGATTGACATGGCTCTTCAGAACCTGAGGCCTCCTAGGCCACATGTGGCTTCCCAGGTCCTTGGGTGTGGCCTTTTGACTGAGTCCAAGTTTTGCAGAGCAAATTATTTTATTAAGAGGATTGGTTCTGTGAAGTTTGAATTCAGTTAAGGGGCTACACTTGAGAACCTAGAGGACCACATGTGGCCTAGAAGCCACAGGCTCCCCACCTCTGTCCAAGATAATTCCAAAAAATTCATTATGGAAAATTCCATTCACATCCAGAGAAAGAACTGATGAAGTCCGAATGCAGATCGAAGCATATCAGTTTCACTTTTTTTGTGTTTTTTTTTTCATTTTGTTCTATTTCCTCTTTTAAACATAGACTAATATGGAAATACATTTTACATGACTGCACATGTATAACCTAAATAAAATTGCTTGCCATCTTGGGGAGGGTGAAGAGAAAAAGGGAGGGAGAAAAATATGGAATTCAAAATCTTTCAAAAAGTGAGTGTTGAAATGACCCACATGTACAAAAACAGTTATAGCAGCTCTTTTGGCAAAGAATTGGAAATTGAGGGGATGCCCATGACTTGGTGAATGGATTAACGGTGGTGGTATGTGAACGTAATGGAATATTATTCTTCCATAAGAAATGATGAGCAGGTGGATTACAGAAAAACCTAGAATGATTTGCAAAACTGTATGCTGGATGAAGTAGGCAGAATCACGTGAACACTGCATACAGCAACAGCAACATTTTGGGATGACCAGCTTTGTTAAACTTAGCTCTTCTCAGTAATGCAATAGGATCAAAGACAATTCCAAAACCCTAAAGATGGAAAATCCTATCCATATCCAGAGAAAGAACTTTGAATTTTGAATGCAGTTCAAAGGATACTATTTTTCTCTATATTTTTTCTCTCTCATGGTTTTTCCCCTTATTTACTGATCTTTCTTTCACAACATGCCTAATATCAAAATGTGTTTAATATGTTTTTACAAATATAGCCTGTATCAGATTGTGTGCCTTGTTGGGAAGTATTGAGGGGAGGTAGGGGGAAATATTTAGAACTCAAAATATTATAAAAATGAATTTTGAAAACTAAAAGAAAAATTATAAGTAAATTTAAAATAAAAAGAAAAAAGTGAATGTTGAAAATTATCTTTACACGCAATTGGAAAAAAAAATAAAATATTATTAAAATAATTAAATAAAATGGCAATTCTGGAAGAAAGTGACTAATAATCAGAGGAATGGATCACACTGAGCAGAGAGACCTTCCAGAGTGAGAAGGCTGCAGGGGAAGAGAGATGTTCCAGAATGAAAGGGTTCTTGCACCATGATGAAAAAAAAAGGATGGAGAGTCAGAAGCCAGGCCCAGAGGAAGGAGAGCATGAAATAAGCATTTATTAAGTTCCTACTGTGTGCCAGGTACCATGCTAAGTACTTCGCAAATCTTCCAAGATGAAAAGGCTGCTGGAATCTAGAATAGGAATTGGATTTCTTCTTTCTTCATTTATTATTTATATTATTATAATATTATTATATATTTACTATTTATTCTGGGGCCCAGTGGACAGAATGAGGAACAGTCAATAGGATTTGCAATGACTAGAATTTCAGTTAGATTTCAGGAATAGCTTCCTTAAAATTACTGCTTTTCTAGAGCATAGGCTGCCTTGGGAGATAGTAAATTTCACGCATCTTTAGAGGTCTTCAAGCTGATTTGAGGTAATGACTAGATGACCGGATTCCTTTTCAGATGTCAGTTAAAGTAGAGGACCCAGAAAGTCTGTGACAATCCTGGGATTCTATATTTATATGTTTAATATAAAATATATTTTATATAAAATATAAATATTTAATTTAATATAAATTTAATATAAAATATTACAAACGCTAAAAGAGATGTAGGTCTGGTGTATTCAGTATTAAAATGTGGAACAGACAGGTGAAAAACAATTTTCTTTTTATCAGTGAATTTCTTGTGATACATGCCTAGTATCAGAATCTCTGAAACAAAGGATGTAGACACTTTGGTCACTTTATTTGCATAATTCCAAATTGCTTTCCAAGATGTCTGTACTAAATCATAACTCCACCAAAAATTCATTAAAGTGCCTATCTGTCCTCAGTCCCTCTAACCTTGAATATTGAGCTGATGACCTTTTATTTTGAGGACACACCATCCACGGATCACAGGAACAAGAGAAGTAAATTTAGCATTGATGCCAGGCCTGGAATCAGAAAGACTGACCTACCTGAGTTCAAATCTGGTGTCAGTCACTTACTACTGGGCAAGTCACTTAACGCTGTTGCCTTGGTTTCCTTTTGTAAAATGAGAAGGAAATGGCAGATCGCTTCAACATCTTTGCCAGGAAAACCCCAAATGGAACCACAGAGAATCAGACATGACTGAAACAACTGAACAACATAAAGGCAGTGTTTTAATTACATTTTCCTCCATCTCTTTCTTCTGTGTCCAAGAATATATCAGTAGAGGTCATTTCTTTGTATTCTTTCTTGTAACTATAAATGGTTGAACATTTCACCTTTTGGTAATTTCTTCTGCTGGTTATGAATGGAACTAGACAATGGATATCTTTTCATTTTATTAGCAAGTAGATTAAGGGCATTTCTTTACTGCGTTTTTCTGAGTTGCCTAATATAGGCCTCTGTTTGATAATATTTAGTTCATTAGGAACATTCCCAGGCTCCAAACCAACTCAAGTCACATAAGTATTAAATGGTGGCACTGGGCCTTGGCTGATTTGGTTTTACTTAATGGATGCATAATGATATATGCTTTTTATGTAGTAGAAATGGGACTTTTAGAGCATAGAAGACATAGAACTAAACTTTGTAAATGTGTCTTTAAAATGTCCATATGTCCAACTATAAAGTTTATGAAAACATTTATAGATTTCTGCTTTTCTTAAAACATTTCTTGGAAACAATACTATGCAGGGTATTAAGCCAAGCTAATGATGCAATGTTGCTGTACTGTGGGTCCACATCATGAGTGCTGACCAGTTAATGGCAGCAAGCCTAATTATAAACTGGATCTGAAATAAGATTCAATCTTATGACCACTGGTATGACCACAAATTTCTTCATAAACACACCATGTAGAACAGAGAGGGAGGGAGGGAGAGAGAGAGAGAGAGAGAGAGAGAGAGAGAGAGAGAGAGAGAGAGAGAGAGAGAGAGAGAGATTCATGTTATAATACAGATATAATTGAGAATTACTATCCTTAATCCCACAAATGACAAATTGAACAAAGTGTATTGCATAACAAGATTATTTCTTGTGATTTTTTTTAACAGATGTGGTTAAGAACAGAAACATTTGTAGTTCATTCTCCAAAGCTCCAGCATTTTGGCAAACAAATGTTTTCTTAAAACATGAAGGTTCTAATTTTGCAAGATGATGATTTTAACAATATCATTAAAAAAAACATTTTTCAAGGAGTGATTATTCCATTAATGTGGAGCTGATGATATGTATTTTTAAAAATAACTGAAGAAAGTTTGAGTAACCTCAAATTTAGACTCTTTGGTTTCATTTTAATAATATAATCTTGGGAGAGGAGCAGCCACAGGAAAAGGTACTATGATAGAGGACTGGACCACAAGTCAATAGACCTTCCACTTACTCAAACAATTCGAACAAATTGCTGACTCTCTGTGCTCCACTATCCTCAATTGGCTAAAAAAGGAGTTATATTAAATGAGCCTTGAGGTCTCATCCTGGCTTTAAATCCTATGATAGCATTTTATTTGCCCTTTAGCTTCCAATCTTCTCCAGTCCCCAACAGACTACCTTGTTAGTCTTTTCTTAAATTGACTAGAAATCTTATTTAAGTACCCAGCAGTATGAAGTTGACAATGGAAACTCTTGCTCTCTTTCAACTAAGAAGTATCCTCTCTATTTTTAAGGACCCCTTGGAGTATACAGCCACTAGCCAAGAAGAAGTCACAGTGAAGGGTATGGGAGTGCACTCTACCATACAGTCCTGAGTACATAAATATATATATATATTTGTTCCCTGGAAGGTTAATTGGGAGGTCATGCCAGGGAAGAGATGGCATTGTGGAGTAGACAGTGCCTAGTACGGTGCCTTTTGCTGTGGAGGTATTCAATAGATATTAGTTGCATGAAGAAAACCAATTGCTGAAAAATACCTTTCATATACTTCACAAATTGGAGATTTATTTTTCTCTCTTTTTTAAAAAATTTGATTACATTGTAATAAGGACATCTCAGTGTGGAAACACTTTTTGTTAACGCAGATCAACAATCACTCTGAAATTTACATTCTTGGAGAGTTGCCTCAGAGGTTGAAACTTTAAGTGACTTGTCCAAAGTCACACATTTGGCTGCATTTGTCAGAACCAGGACTTGAACCAAGATTTTGCTGATCCCAAGTGCAACACACAGTCCCCTATACCAAGCTGCTTCTGTTGTTCATTTTCAACCTATAGACCAGAACATTTTTCGACCATGATTTAAGAGTCATTCACTTTACCCTTGCAAGATGATTAGCTTTTCCATAGCTTTCCCCCACATATTCTTAAAATATTGAGTTTGATGTGTGGAGTCCTGACCCAAACTAATGAGCCAAGGTGATTGTGACAAGCAGGTTACTTCCCCATTAAGTTTTTATATTTAAAGAAAGCACTTTGCTACCCACATAGTTCCAAATGTGGTCTTAATGTGATTTCAGTATTATCACATATGCAGAGAGCATGCTAATTGCTGGTCTATGCAACAGATTTTTATTACCAACCTCTTAAATTTTAGTGCTATTATTTTGATAGATCTAATGTATTTTTACAAAATTACCATAGTTCCGTATCCATCTAGCATTTACACTCCTAACCCTAAAAGGGAAAACGAAGAGCCTGATGGAAAAAGGGTCAAGATTGCACGTTCAAGATGCCAAGAGGCTTGTCTAGACCTTTGCCTTAGGTGGGGAATGCAGCAATGTGGAAAGAAGAGATGCTGGTAACAGGGAAACCAATTAGGAAGCTATTATAATAATGCAGGAGAGAGCTCATGAAGGTTTGAACTAGGCAGGTAGCCAAATAAATGGAGAGAAGGGGACAGATGCAAGAGTTATTTTGGAGATAGAATCCCCCATGATTTGGCCATTGATTGGATGGATAATAGGAGGAAAAGAAAGAGTCAAGGATGACTCCAAGATTCCAAACCTATTCTCCCCAACTTCATAAAGAAAGTTTGAACCACACATAGGTTTAGTTTTCCCTACCTCAATTTAACAGATCAAGAAATTAAGACACTGTAAATTTAAGTGACTTAGCCAGGGTCAACAACTGCTATGAAAACTCAGTTTACCACAGTCAATTTTACACACTTGCCATTTTTAAAGTTGTCTACAGTTTGAAAGTGAGGTGGTTTATAGAGAAAGAGGGATCATGAGAACAAAAGCCTGGGAAAAGTGCCTAGGGAATGCCCTATAACTGATTGCCATGGGAATCCTGTTTTCTTGCCAACTTTTCTTCAGATCAATTCTCTGAGTAAGCTGTATGATTCTCCAATTTTAGGTAGCCTTCAAAATGCCATCGACATGAAGTCATCTCCTGCAGAGCAATATGGAAAGTTTCCCTGAGCAATTATTACTTATCATTTATTACTAGTAATCACCATGGCTATTACTCTTTCCTGTTTTGTGACATTTTCTCTCATGTTCCTGATGTGCTATTTTTCCCCCTAAGCAGAGGAGAGATACTTTTCCCTATCAAGTTTTGATCTCCTTGGGAATGATATAAATATGTTCTCTCAATGATAAGGGCTTGAACGAGGCTAATTCTCAGAATTCAAAGGATTCAGTTTGTTTGCTCTTGTCAGGTTTAACCAGAATAATTCAAAAACAAGAGGAATGTGGGAAGGAGTGCCTAATATCGCCTCTCTTCTTTGTATTTGTCCTGCTTAATATTCTTGAGACATTTTTAGAATTGCTTTACTTCTTATATAGGAGGAATGAATGAGTAGATAGTGAAAAAGCATGTCTTAAGTATTGTGCATGACAAGCAAGATATTTTGTTGAATGGTTTATGAGATTTCAGCTGGAACAATAAACAATTGAACTCCAAAAATAAGTAAAAATTTTGGTTAAAAAAGGTGGCTTTGAAGCACTAGAGGAAATGCATGGTTGGTTTTGTGGTGGAATTTCTCAGTGTCTAAAGGCTCTCTACTCATAGGCTGAGGGTGTGTAATCGTTTAGCTTGTTTTAAATGAGTGCATCACTTTGTATACAGAAGGCAGTGAATAAATGCTTATTGAATTGAAGTGGATATATAGGTTTATTTTCCTGTTTCCAAAGCTCAGCAACTTTGTTAGCCGGAATACCCCTTTCCTATCCTTTCTCCATTTTAGGATCATAAATTTAGATGTGAAAGAGCTCTTGAAGGTCACCTTGTACCACATTCTAATTTTACAAATGGGGGAAGTGAAACCTAAAGATATTAAGGGTATGACTGAGGTGGAAAGGAGGAATAGGTCTTGAAAAATAAGTAAACTAAGGAACTGGGAAGATGGGGTATTTAAGGAAGTGTCAATATGTATGTTGGAGTTTACCAGTATAAGGGCAGGAGATGGGATGAAGAAAAAGATTGTGAGGAGGTGCTGGGATCCTTAAGGAAGGAAAGTCATGGATGGGAAATAACTGCTCCTAGAATCTTAATTGATTGATAAATCTGAATTAAATGAATCTCAAAGGAGTGAAGAGACTGAGTGAGAGTGACAGAGAGAGAGAATATGAACTGGCAGTGGGAGAACTGATTCTTCTCCATGACCAGAATGGGGGTGGGAGTGCATGGAGAATGAATGAAAGTACAGTTAGCACTGTACATATGTATACGTGTGTGTGTTTGTGTTTGTGTGTGTGTGCATATGTGTGTATGTGTAGTGGTCCATTATGCAATGTCAATAGGAAGAAAGGAGTTCTCAGTGAGAGCCAGTGGACAGAGAGAGGGAGAAAGGAAAAGATGTATGTTGGAGCATTGTTTGCTAATTTTGGAGCAGGTATTCAAGAGAGCATGGAAGGGGCAGATAGATACAGATTAGGGTACTGTGGGGTAGGATCAAGAGACATGGCAGTAAATAAGCAGTATTGGGGGATAAGGAATAAGGTTTGTATGATGGACAGGGTTTAAGAATTACTGGATGGGGACAGTATAAGGAGGTAGGAACATGCTCACCATTGTGAAATGAATCCAGGCAGAGTATTATTGACTGAAGAGACTGAGGGAGAAAGGCAAATGACTGGTCCATCCTAAAGCTGTAGGGATGTAATGCACCCACACAATAGGCCCCGGCAGGAAGTGTTTGGAGGAAGTGAAGAAATGAAAGGAGAGAAGGCAAGGGCTGGTAGGTGCAGGTGAATCTAATCCAAGGCAGCCTCTGGGGCATGGGGTAGGATACTGAGCAAAAGACAGAGCCTAAGAAGCCATCTGGCTAGATTGGGGCTGATGGAGAAGTAACTGGGAAGGAGGCAAAAAAATCTGAGAAGATAAATGTCAACTAAGTCTAGAAAGGTAGGCTGAACCAAATGTAAAAGGCTTCCAAGATCAAGCTGAGGAGTTTGTGCTTTGTTCTAGAGGTTCTAGAGAGTCACTAAAGGTTTTTTAAGCAGGAGAATGACAAATGCCAGGATGATGATCATGGCAGTTGTGTGGAGGATGGGTTGGAGAGAAGAGAAATTACAGTAGTGGGACTGAGTAGAAGTTACAACAATAATCCATGTGAGATTATTGGAGAGCAACCTCCAGACAGGCAAGTTTGAATTTCACTCATTAAGCAACAAAGGGTCCCAGAAAGGCTTTGTAGAGACACATGGCCAGTTCCCTCTCTCTCTCTCTCTCTCTCTCTCTCTCTCTCTCTCTCTCTCTCTCTCTCTCTCTCTCTCTCTCTCTCTCTCTCTCTCTCTCCCTCTCTCTCTCTCTCCAAGCTTTTGCTAATCCCACTCACCCCCCTGTACAATGACCCTGATTCTGTGACTTCATCCATTAGCTCCACAGTGGGGGAGTGCTCAACAAGTCCCCCAAATGATCATGCTAGAGGGAGCTAACGGGCATTTCCTCAAGCAGCCCTCACTCTTTTCAAATCAACATGTTACTATTCCAATTAACAGCTACAAGTCTTATCACAATTTATACGGGATTTCATTTGGGAGAAGTGAACTTTCCATTGAACGGGAGACTATAACAATTGAACTGCACAAAATGGCGATAATCCATTCTTAGAGCAGGCTAGATGTACAGCAGGAAAGGTAGGACTCTTCCAAGCTTTGTTTAAACTATTGGTGAGAGAAAGTGTTTTGAATATGCATGAGTATTACTGAGGGAACAACAGCAGAAATGAATTTCAATAATTAATTTATTAAGCCTATGTATTTTTCTAATTGGTTGTGAAGTCTTGCCAACTAGATAGTAGTTTTAGAAAAAAAAACACCTTTCTGGAGCTTGGGCCTTAAGAATGTTGAATAAGGTGGAAAATAGATACCTAATTACGTAATGAATGTATACTTAGATATTTACATCCAAATTATTAACTCAGTGATGTCCATTTTAAATTTCATAAATATGTTACCTCTCACTAGTTGTTTCTGGATTTCTGTTTTTTAATTATATGTTTTTCCCCCTTTTTAACTTTCTAATGACAGTCACAGTTCCTCACAATTTCTCTCCCTTCTCCTCTCCTTAGTGTGATGGACTCAGAGTCAGGATGGCCATCATTTAAATTCTATGTTGATGTTTACTTCCGGTCTCTGAGCCTTATTTTCTTCATCTGAAAGACTGAAATAAAATTGGAATCATCCTATGGCTATTGTGAGGCTAAAATGAGATAGAACATATAAAAGGTTTTGTAGACTTTCAAGCTCTCTATAAAGGATTAGTATGTATTCTGATAGCTCCAAAGAAGCATATATACTGAGATCTCATCCTAGGTAAAACTATTAGGTTTTAAACAATCTTCCTATCCTTTCTACAACCATTCTTCTTTCAACTCCTCTATCTCATTCTTTTTCATCTTTTTTCTTTAAGTCAGACTCTAAAAAAAAACAAGGGGTGTTTCTTTGTCTGGGTAGTCACTAGTGAATACTAAGATTAAACTTCCAAAAATAAGAAGAAAAAACGCAAGAGAGTACAGATGACTCAGTGCATTTCATCTCTACTATAGTACAAATAATTCAAAAGGCATGACCTACTGAAATTAGGATCATTCCTTGGCACACCAAAGGTAGCATATGGTTATTTTGCCAATTTTCACCCAGGACATTTTAAATAATCCTGTGTCAATATGAATTAAAAATTGAGATCAATAATGTGAAGGTGCACAAATTCTCTCTAAAATGTACCACTTGTTATGGTTTAGTCATTTTCCAGTCGTGTCTGATTTTGTGACCTCATTTGGGATTTTCTTGGCAAAGACACTGGAGTGGTTTGCCATTTCCGTCTCCAGCTCATTTTACAGATCAGGAAACTGAGATATACGTGGTTAATTGACTTGCCCAGAGTCACGGAGCTAATGAGGCAAGATTTGAACTCAGGACTTGTTCTCTACCTACTGTACCGTCTAGCTGCCGCCTCCAGTGTACCAAGAAGTCTATTAATTTAATTCTTAAATGCACAAATGATGCTTTGATAATCTGAAAGGAGAGGCCTATTCTTTATGGACTCCCAAGAATGGATTTTTTTTCTCACTCTTTTGTCCCTTCTTATCTTGGGTGCATGTTGTGATGTAGAATCTGGCATTATTATCCATGCAGATGTTATTTGGATCTGAGTTCATAAGCCATTTTAAGGCAAAGAATAGATGGAACCTGATTAGACTTAATCCTCAGGGAGAAATTATTGCTCTTGGGACATGAGGCTTTTTTTTTTATTCTTGAGTGTTTTGCATTAGGTTACATCATGATGCAGATATTTGCCAATGAAGTCATGTTTGACATGTTCTCCTATCCTTCCTCCACAAAAAAGTGTCACTAATTTGTAAGAATACTTGTGGAGCATGGAAAACATTGTACATTTTATTGTTTTATAATCCAACTTGTAACGGAACCAAGGAAGGTAGGCAGAAAGGAATACTGTGGGTATTTTTCTCCCCTTTCCTTGTTTTTTTTTATTTCTTAGTCTTTCCTAACTCAGTAGGAGTTGTTGTTTAATCACTTCAGTCTTTCTGACCCCATTTGGGGTTTTCTTGGCAAAAATACTTGAATGGTTTGCCATTTCCTTCTCTAGCTCATTGTACAGATGAGGAAACTGAGTCAAACAGGATTAAGTGACTGGCCCAGGGTCACACAGCTAGCGTGACCAGATTTGAACTCAGGAAAATGAGTCTCTCTGATTCCAGGATCAGTGCTCTATCCACTATGTCCCCTACTTGTCCATTAATAAGAGCTAAGATGACTAGGAGGTCATAATGCAGAAAACTTCAGCAGCCTTACTTGCAGAAAGACCATCAGGTCTTCTAATGAGAACAAGGAAATACTTCTGTTTTATTACTTTATTTGTATTTTACTTTATTATCAGAGGACCATGAGTTAGAACTAGATGGAACTTTAGAGATCATTTAATACAAACCCTTCATTTTACAGTTGAGGAAACTGAGGGGTTAGTGAGTAGCTTGCCCAAGATCAAACCAGAAATGAATGGCAAAGCTAAGATCTGAACCCAGGACCTCTGATTCCACATCCAGGTCCTTATCTAAGCTGTGAGCTCTGGGAAGGTTGGGAACATCCTTCTTAGATTTTCCATGGAAAGTTTAAAAAAATAAATAAAGGGTTTCCTCACTACCTCATTTCTTGAAGATAAACCAAACTAATCATAGATCAATAGATACTTATAATACATATATGTGTACATATATATGTACACACATAAATGTGTTGTTATATACACATATACATGCACCTGGTCTTGTATATACATATACACACAATATATTTTGTGTATATATGTATGATCAGTTCAATAAATATAGTTCAATAAATGTGTATAATACATATCTATATATATTTGTATACATATATATGCATATATATACATATGTATATGATATATATGATCAGTGCAATATATGGTTAAATATTTGTGTATTTATACACTCATTTATGCATGTATATATGCACACACATGTATATATGTA